>JAGDQP010005838.1:38757-75759 GCA_022664845.1 Lepisma saccharinum | reverse complement strand
TCTCCAATTCAATGTAAAAAAAATTAAGTAAAAACAGCGTAGAAGGGAACGCAGAGGTCCCCAATTCAATATAAAAAAATAAAATAAGTAAAAACAGCATAGAAAAGAACGTAATACAGTTAGTCCCGTACACGAGGAAGAAAGGAGGCAGAAAGAACATCTCACCCAAAGTCCTAAGAATGCGAAATATCCACACACACCCTTCAATTTCTGGCCAAATAAGTGCATTGCAAAGTATTCATTAATAAATATAAAATGCAAAATGATGTTTACAAATCTAATGAAATGCGCCAGGCCAGGGAGAACTAGAATATTTTGCCTTTAGCTTCGCTTTGTATCAAGTTTTCCACTGTGCGAGAAGGTAAGAGATTTTTGCACAACAAAAAACACAACTGCAAAGCGCTTCGACGACAACTACAAGACTCCTTCTTCACCCGCGGTAGGGAATTGGAGGAGAAAGAAGACAGGAAGAAGGGAGGGGGTAGGGTATTTATCCTATTTGTCGTCGGGCCGGTTTTAAAAATATGTTCAAATGGTCAAAACATGTTACTGACAATCCCTAAACAATACTGTCCTTACGGCTCCATCCTTTTTCCTCAATGATTCAAGGTTGTCAAATGCCTTCCCCCTTTTTCTTCTTTCTCTTTTGTAGTTCGACATCGAAGTCTTCATATTTCCCCCTCCCTATTGCTCCTATCTCTCCCCTCCTTTTACTCCTACTTGAGAAGAAAAATAGTTAAGAAATGTTTAGTTATTTAAGTCATAAATTGTTATTTTTTAAAAACGCAAATATATTATATGCATGCTCAAAGAGTTTCTCTATGAACAGGTACAAGCTGCACCTCTCTACGTGTAAAACTAGCCGAGTTATGTAGGAAGTAACTATTTAACATGGTGAATATAGGACTTTCAAGATACGTAGAAGATGACCTTAATACGAATGTTCTTGCCATGTAACAGGTCAAACACATCATCTGCGCTGAAAATAGTTTTATCGGTTTGTCTAGTGCAGGAGTCGAGCAAAAGCAGTGAATCATCTTTTACATCAGGAATAAACACTTCTTTTAACGACCGTTTTACATGTTGTCGAGTCAGTTTGCCTGATCGGCTCGCATCAACGACAACATTGAAGGGAGTGTGTCGTGCTAACTGTTCCTTTACTTTAGGACCGAACATTCCATTAGGCTCTTGGAAACATATGTTCAAACGAGTCCCTAGGTTCACTGGGGAGAAGTGAATTTAGATGGTGTATGAATGTGTAACTGAAACCATGGACTGAATTAATGCTGTAGTATGTTTTTCACCCTGTTCGGACAGAGTTCTACTTGATATCATCAAATATTCAAACCGAGATTGATCAGTGTTAAATATGCAGTCGGGATTGTACGGTTTTGCATGTATGATGGCATTAACATCATTGACAAACATTTGGGCCTTATCAACAATGCAGCTTCATTTTCCATGTCTGCCCTTGCCACAAATTGTGTTATCTTTCATGAACAGATCCTATGGTTCCGCTTAAATTTGTGGATAAACGCATGCGAACCACGGAATGAGTGGTTGAATTTCTTCGCTGCTGTTACCATCCACGCGCGCAAATTGTAATCATGAACAGTAAGACCTTGCCTCCGATAGGCTTTGAATGTCTCCAGTACTTCTTTGTTGATTTGGGCCATGATGTAGGGCAAGGGGGCGTTTTACAGAACTTTAACGCCTTATACACAGAAGTGCGAGAGCATTTGAACTTTTAGTGGTTGCTTTAATATAGTTTTTACACGTTCCTTTCGCTTGCAACAAACTTACATAAGCCTATTATTATTTTATTTTTATTTTTTGTATTTTGTGACAACACCGTCCGTTATTCTTGTAGACTTTCCTCTCACTGGAGAGGACATTTCGTATTCACTGCTCGAAGGACACTCGTTAATGGAGCAGCCACATCGTCCATTTGATCACTCATTGTGTCGCCCGAATCATCCAGCTCGCTGTCGGCGTCCGTATGTAAATCTAACGTGTCACACATTGTTACGGTAACATCAGCATTACTTTCTATAAGGGCAAGTAATGTATCTGCGAATAACTTGTCCTCCACTCCAGGCTCATTTATGTCAATATATTTTTGTGCCACTGCCAAATTTAAGATGCGGAAAACATTTCTGGGATTAATAGGTCGCATTTTACACATATCACTGCTGTTACGCATTTGACAACGACATATATTTCACATACTTGTAGACTGCCTATTGTCCTTCAGGTTCACTACGTACTGTCAGACGAGCACCCTTACTCACGCAGGTCAACACACACGCCTATCTGATTTCCCAGTGAGTTCGCATGTTTATCTCCGACTATATGAGGCTCTAGCAGACTTTATCCACTGCTCTGAAAGGCAGCGCCCTCATGTTTCTTTCGCGCACGACTGGCATATATCCTTTGTAACCTTGCACGTACCATCTCCCATTTATATTCGACCTTCGTACGTTAGCCACTTGTTCGTTTTTGCAGTACTCTTTGGAGGAGAGTATCAATAATATTGTCATATATTATTCTGGCGCTAACATTGGGCATATTCGCACTACATGCAGGAACAACTTCCTGCTTCGATTCATACTACTACTACTACCACTAATGATAGTAATACTTATGATACTAATCATAATAATAATACTAATCCTCATGCGCAATGACGATACCGACCAACACGGTATGCGATGTTAATCAATGCAACTGTCTGCACTCACACTTACACGTACATCTACATATATGTCTATCTATCTATCTATGTGTGTCCCGAATCCGCAATGTCGGCGTTGCAACAGGATCGTGCGGACAATTAGGCAGTTTGTAACGAATTTTTAGTGGACCCTGCTCTATAAGCGAGTAATACGGCGTGGATAGGCGTTACGCTGACCATAGTTAATCTCGACTGACACCTATCACAGGTCATTCATCTTTGCGAGTCGATTCTGACGTACTTTCTTGTCACAGATGTGTTAGCTTTCGTGCCACAGCTTTTCTGTACTCTTTTCAAGCTCTGCACCGTCGTGTCTATGGTTTGGAAGGCATGCAGGATTTTATGCAGTGTTACAGCCCCAAGACAGTTCTTTTTATATGTCTCCGGAACGGTTCGCGATGTCGATTCCGTACTAACGCCATTGGAATTGCTGCGCTACAGGAAGACTTGATGTTCAAATTTCCGCATTATGTCCACTGGGACTTTTTCTTTCTACAGCTACTCTAACATGTGGCCTTTTTCGGGTGCCTCCTGTTTCAAGCCCGTTAGTCACTGGATGCTGTGGATTACTCCCTACTGTCCATTTTTTGTATTATGTTCTATTGTTGTTGTTGTACATTGTTCATTTCTCTGTACGGACTCCATAATTTCTCACCTTTAGAGCCTCATACCTCCCTTATTTGGCAACACTGATTAACCACCTTGTGCTTATTTTCTTTCAGTTTTTATGCCAATGTTTTAATGCCATCAAATGGTATACGTTCTATTTGAAAAACTATAAGTTTGTGTTGGGGTAGCAACACTGCTTGTGTGACACTACTGTCGTGTTCTTGGTCATGTGTCCCCCCTCCTCGTAGGTATCAGGTTACCTGCACACATTTTTCATTTTCTGTTTCTTTCAGGAGTCTTTGGGGTATAACTCGCCACAGCCTTACTCAGTATATGGATTATACGTAGCGGGTAAACAAGGCATTTCCGCACCGAGTAACTATCACCACGATGATTAGCGATCCAAAATTAGTCAGTGTACCAATTTTCATAAATTTCTAGAGTCACTGTTCGCATACATCCCTTGTTAGTATCATCAACGTATGTTAAGATACGACTTACAAGGTCGTGACAACACAAATTCAAGAAGATTTCTTTTGCAGTTGCTTCTAAATATTCTGAAATTATATTATTCATACAAGACACAATTTTGGTTAAATATTTTTTCCATTGAGTGTGTTCTTGTTGACAATATCCTCGAAGTATTCGTCCAATCTCACGTTTATAACGTTTGACTGGGTTACTTTGTGGATGGTAAGTTGTCGAGAGTATATGTCTAATATTGTTTTCTTGCAAATAATTTTGCCATTTGTTTGATAGAAAGACTGAGCCATTGTCCGTCAGCATATTATGAGGTATACCATAATACTTAAAAAAATCTTTCATTTTTTAAATTATTTTGGTCGTTGTGGCTTGCTTCAAAGGATATAACATTACGAATTTGCTTGCTATATCTACAATTGATAAAATATATGCATATCCTTCCGAACGAGGTAATCTTTCCACTATCTCAATTGAAATTAAATCTAGTGGGTGTTTTGCATAAATAGATAATCTAGTATGACGGATTCCCCTCAAGTCAGGTTTCGTCTCTTGACACACCATACAATTGTTTACATAATCTCTGGCTCGTTTTTTCATGTTTCGCCAATATAGATGTTTTGTACTGTTTTAAATGTTCTTTTAATACCAAAATGGCCCATTTTATCATGAATATTTTCCAAAATTTTCTCAATTCTATATTCTGGAACCAAAATCTTCCACAATTTGCTTTTACCTGGCCTTATTCATAATACATTATTTTCCCATTTATACTTATAATGAGTTGTAGTCTTTTTCTTTGGATCTAACACATTTTGTATGATCTGTTGCAGTTCACTATCTTTATCATAATTAAGTCTAGATCTGAAAAAGTTCTATCATTCATTTCCACGTAACGAATTTTGGGTACAAAATTACTCGGCGCTCGACTAAATGCATCTGTTATTGAGTTGTGTTTTCCGGGTACATGATTAACTTCATAATCAAATTGTTGTAATTTCAAGGCCCAACGGAAAATACGATTGTTCCATTGTTTTTCTTTATTCAGCCAACTCAAACATTTGTGGTCAGTATAAATTAAAAAAATTCTTCATTTCAAGAATTAAACAAATTCATCTATCATGTAAATAATTGATAAGCATTCTTTCTCTGTTACCTAATATTTCCTTTCTGAGTCTTTAAGCTGGCAAACTACATAACTTCTTCATCTTGTACTTAACCTTGTCCGATGCATCCTCCGATGCCTATGGATGACACATCAACCACTATATAAAACGTCTTTCTGAAATTCGGTTATACTAATAATGAAATGTTAATAGATTTTATTTCATTAGTCGGAAAGCTTCTTCCTGTTCCAAAGACCACACGCATTTTTCTCCCTTTTTCAGTAATAGGTATAATGGTGACATAATTGAAGTATATCGATCGATAAATTTATTATGCCAATTGAAAATTCCTAACCAGCGCTGTAATTGCTTTTTGTTTTGCGGTCGGGGATATTAGCGATAGCTTCATTTTTCTGAGGGGTCAATTGTTATATTGTTTTCATTGATTCTGTCCTAGAAACATTACTTCTGTAAGAGCAAACTTACATTTACGCAGTTTTAACGTCAAGCCATTCTTTCGTAGTATTTGTAATACACATTCTAATTTTTGTAAATGCTCATCAAATGTAACCGTATGGCAGAACAAATCGTCTACATAATTTTTTAACCATTTGTCTGTTTCCAAACCGAACATCGAGTTCATCATAGAGATGAAAATTGCAACAGAACTAACTAGACCGAACGGTAGTCTCTTGAACCTGAATTGTTGATGTCCAAACCTAAAAGCAGTGAATGGCCGACTTCTTTCTGACAACAATATCTGAAAATATGCCAGGGAAAGATCAAATGTACTGAAGAATTGACTTCCGGTATAACTTCTTAAAATTTCACTTATGTCGTCGACCTGAGTTTTAGGACAAATCTCATACTTATTCAATCCTCGTAGTTCCAACAGAGGACGAACTGTACCATCAGATTTGTTGACTACATGCAAGGTATTATTAAAAGGACTACTTGTTTTTTTCAATTACATCCCATTGCTCCCATTTCATTAATTCTTCCTTCACTTCTTCAGTTTCTTTTGCTGCCTTCCATGTTCACTCTCCTCCTTTTCTTATCTAAATCTTTCTTGCCTCCCTATACTTCTTTCCATGAATTGTTCCATCAGTTTCCATAGTCGTTTGTCTCTTTCATACAAAGTATCATCTTCTTTTCTCCGTTCTTCTTCCTGTGATTCATCTTCATTTAACTCACTTTGCATTCGAGAATTAACTCGTTCCTGAGATGGACTTCCTCCATCACCGTCACAATCTGAGTTATAATTGCTTTGCATCTATTTATCATCATTTATCATCATCTGTTTATCATTGTGCCTCCATTTTGGATCGCCACTCTGTAACGGAACGTCCTGTTTTATCTTTGTAACCACAGCAGTAAATATATCTGACACGTTGCAGCTGTGCGGTCAATATTTTCTGGACTACTATTACATCAATATACTATTCTTCTCAGGGTCGCGCTAAATTCTTAACACGACCTTATAGATGAAAACCAAGCCTAAGAGAGTGCCCCAAAGCTACGCCGTAGTTGTGACACAACTAAATTTCGTAGAGAAAAAGTACACAATCGCTGCGGTGCTTTTCAACAGCTGGGTGACATGAACAATTCCTCCACTGTGTCTAACTATATAGAAGACGATGATTGATCACAACAAAATTAGTTTATTTAATAGAGGATTAAAACATAATACAAGAATTTAAGAACCTCTGCATCTTGTACCCGACATGTACTACTGTACTTATATTCTCAGTACATACAACTACTGTCTAGTACACTCATTACCTTCTTTAAATACAATTACAAATTTAGTTTCTATTAGATTCGCTATCGTTGTTCATTGTTTCACACTATCATTTGCAAATAAACAAAACATAAAAGCTCACTTCGCTTATTTAGCGACAAAAATACAGGCATCTAGCGAGCACTTTGCGAAACTCTTAATATAACGTATACGATTATAGGAAGGTCATTACAAGAACCAAAAATGAATGTTTCTTCTCGTCAATAGCAGCAATAATTATGATGTCTGCGTTACTTAAACTTAGTTGTCTAATAAATACTTTAATATTGATTATTTTGCCTCAACTTTCAATTGTTTGATAGCTGATAGAAATTATGATAATCTTGATTGAGACAAAGGCGGTGGTACCCTGTGCCCTTATTGCTGTTAAAAAGAAATCAATGCTTGTAGAAGAACTAATTTGGGAATAATAGATGAATGTGTGTTTGGAAATGATAAAAGACTACTATTATCTTGTATTTACTTGAATCCTAATTTTGCTATATCTTTGTTTCATAATTCGTTTAATAATATGTAAAATAAACTTGTAAATTATGATTGTAATATTTTAATTGTTGGTGATTTTAATGTAGTAAAAGTTGATTGGATGAACAGATATTTTTTAAAGTGTATTCATTACTATCCTAAATGTAAAGAAAAATTACTTTTTAATTTTCTGGATGAAACAAATTGATAGTTATTGATGATTATTGTCAAGATAGAGATTTAATTTTGAAGAACTGTGAATACGTTACATGTAAATCATTAGAATACATGGTTCTACCTGATGGATATCATGAACCAAATGGCATTGTTATCTTACTTCCTCATATACCTAAATTCATAAATAATAACATGATGTATCAACTTCATAAGAAAAAATACATTTCATCATATAAGCAAATACGCGGTTGTTTAGTTAACTGGCGTAATATTTTGTTATATGTTAATCTGGACAATGTGTTAAATGTGGAAGCTGCCATTAAAACATATATAAACGATAATATCCCAATGAAGAGAAGTAGAAATTGGAAATATCCATCCTGGTATTCTACAGAACTAATAAAGACGCTTAAGAAAAAGAATTCAGCCCACATGAAATACAAAATAACTAACGATCGCAGTGATTATCTCGAATTTCCTTCTTTACGTAAGAAATTCAAGTGTTAAATTCGACGTGATAAATAGTGGTGCTTAAAGAAATGTGAAAGTGAATTCATTACTAGACTTCAGAACTTCTGGAAACATATTCAAAACTCCACTAAAAATCCAGTTACTACAAGTGGTATATGTTGATGAAGCCCTTGTATCTGAACCAGAAAAATTACTGTCATTTCGCTAAATACTTTGAATCAATTTATCAAAAATGGTCTTCAAATAATATTGACAAGTTTCGAATGCAGATAAATATTAACCCTGCTAATATAGACTTACCTGTGATTACTGTTGATCAAGTTATGGAAACTATTAATGAACTAAGATCTATCCAAGCCAGTGTGTGGCTTGGATAGTATACCTATTTTTATTATAAAGAACATAAGTTATATTATTTTAACATATATATTATTTGGAGCGTTAAGTTGTGCTATTTCCCTGATCACTGGAAAATTGTGGCAGTCTCTCCACTACCTAAAATAATGGAAATAAGGTTTGCAATTATAGACGTATCTCTGTAATTAATGTCATCCCTAAAATATTTGAGAAAATAATGTACAAGCATATTTATAGAAAAGTTCATAATTTAATCTTTCGAAATCAGCATGCGTTTTTACAGGGTAGATCTGCTTCAACGAATACGGTTCAGTCCTTATCTATGATAGCTCCAATTGTAGAAAATAGGGGCCAAGTGGATATGATATACCTTGATTTTCAGAAATTATAAGGCACCACATGGCTTGTTAATCAAAAAATTAATATTCTATGCTTTTTCTTCATTTTTAACTGAATACATAAGATCCTATTTAAAGCACAGGAAATTCAAGGTGAGTTATAAAGAAAATTAATTACCAGAATATAAAATATGCTCTGGTATTTCACAAGGCTCTAACTTGGGTCAATTGTTTTTTTTATCATATTTATCAATGATCTAATATTTGACTTATGAAACTTTACTATATGTGGACGATGTTAAGCTGTTCATGCAAATTAAGAATTCTAATGATCAATAAAATTACAAAACGATCTTAATATAGTATGGGAATGGTCAAAAAGTAATTGCTTACCTATGAACCTAAATAAAACAATAGTTATATATTATACAAGGAAAACTAACTTGTCTTACTTTTCAAACAAATTACATGGTCATTGTATTGAAATGAGATACCTTTAAAGATCTTGGTATTCATCTAGACAGCAAACCCTAGTGTCCTAAACATACCGAAATAATTCCATCTAAAGCTCCTAGAAATCTTGGTATTTGCAGTGATCTATTGAACACATGTTAGGGTTAAGGAATAGACAGTATTGCCAACATTAATAATTCTTTCTTTTGTTTTATGAGCGGTTGATATAAACAGTTTTTTACTTTTATACATTGTTGCTTACTTAATGAACACGAGAGTATGATACAAAATGACGAGTATAGGATGTATGTGTAATAATTACTCATACGACTACAGAAATGGATATGTAATACTACATTATAAAGATTGATATTCTAAAGACTAAATGTTACTCCGATACGATATCAAAAGGTAAATGAAGAAATGACAACTACTGTATTAGTTACGTATGCTATTTATAGTTTGTGATGAGATCTAGATGATCAGAACCTACGTTATTGAACAAACGTTGCGACTTCTATTATTACTACTAAGTTTGAATACGACTACGACCACTGCTACTCCTGTTTATTCCATTGATATGGTATGTTATTGACTTCAATATATCATAAAGTTCTTTACGTTCGAGAGAAGATAGAAATTATATCGTAAATGTAATTGAAAAAATACTAAACAGTTTTCTGGCTTGGTTAAAACGGAAATTTAACTTACATGATCTATCCAGTAAAAACTTGAGACAATATTTCGGTTTAATGAAACTATTTGATCGACGCGCAATAAACAATGTTATTATTTTTATTCTGTCTTACATGGGTGTGTGCCATGGCACAATTACGTTAAACTGAAAGTTCTAAGGTATGGTATAAGAAACTTTACTCTGTTTTTATTTGATGAATGTGATATGATATTCACCTAGCTTGCGATGTACTAAAATTGTAAACAAATATAATATTGATATTTTTCACAATAATTTTAGGATGGTATATAATTTCCTTGTAAACATATTGGACATCTATTTTTTTAAAAAAATAAGTGTTTTTCTGTCTTTCTGTTTTTTATAATTTGATATTTGGGTTTAATTGTTGATCATACATGTAATTGATTTATGTTTTGCTACTTATATATAAAATAGAAGTGTTTCTTATTTTATTTGTATGGCATGTATTTGTTATTGTATTAATTTTTATTGTATGATTGTACATTTTGATTCTTGTACATTTTGATTATTGTATGATTGGATTTATTGTTTACAAAAAATAGAAGTAACCAAGAGAATAGTATGAGGAAGACTTTATTTAATAATTTGAATAGCAGTTTATGACTGGAGAAATGTGTGAATGACGAATATTAACTCAAGTATTACAAATATTGTTAGTACTTGTAACATACACGTGCAGGTAGAACTATTACATCTTATCAGAGAGAATATTTACTCAAAGACAGGTAGAAATGAAATCTACCTTTGAGTGCTAAGTAAGACTTCCGCCCTACATATAACTTAGTTGGCAATTTTTAAATTGACAAGATATTCTACAATGTGTGAGTAGCGGTGTCATCTACCGCACTTATCGTCAACTACGTGGAATTCGAGCTTCAGTGAGGCGTGAAAGGCGTCGAAGATTAAACAATGAGAAAAATACATCTCGTATAATTATATTTTATCTCTGTGTGTACTCATGGAATGTACGAACATCTGTTATATAAAAGATATGCTGATCGTTCTTGTAACTGTGAAAGGCATTGTCTACTGAAACAGTCCACTGTCATTTTGACTTCAACAATATCATCAGTTTTTTCTTTTATGTCCGTTAAAAGTTCATTATTCTTTTACAACTTTTAAAAAATATATTGATGAGATTCTTGCAGCAAGTACTGCTTCAGTAACCTCATCAACTTATCAGAAAGTTTGTAATAAAACTTATTGGATGATATTGCTGAAGTCAACGTAATAGTGGTTTCTTAGAGTAGGTAATGCTTTTCGTAGTCACAATAAAAAACAGCATATATTTTACATAACAGATATTTGTACGTTGCGGACACTGGAGAATTTTCTTCACTGCTTCCATGCCTGGCACTCTGAGGAATCTGAGATGCACTCAGCTTTCTACATAATTAAGTATCGCAGTGTCCGTAGTACTTCTGGGTACCTTGGTAAGTAAATGCGGTCGAGCATGGGACTGACCAATCCACATCACTTTATGTTGTAGGCCAAGTATATGTAGAGCACTACCTTCACATCCCACATGCGGGGCGGGCGCATTGCACATGGGATACCTTTTCTATTTTTTTTTCGTTTTATTTCTTTTGCTTTTACAGTATTTTAAAATGATATTGACTTATTCAACTAATATTTTTAATTTCAATATTCGTTATCTGTTTCAGTTCATAAAGTAGAACTTTTTAAATTTCACTCACCTACATGGCGTTCCACTGTTACATTGCTGCAAAAATGTAGACTCAATAAAAAGTAAGGTAGCGCTTACTCTCAGTATTGGAATTGAGGAAATTGTAGAAAGAAGGGGGATACATATATCTTGATTTGAGCTTACTAGACAAATACAGTAGGTACCGTAACTTACTTTTATGTATCGTAAATAATTGGCTTCTGTTATGTAAATCTATCATATCTCAACAGTATTAACAATATAAGAATGTGCTCCTCTGCTACTACAAGGCAGGCAGTGAGAAAAATAATAATTTTATTGCTTTTATTAAGAAATGACTCAGCAGGGATAAACTATTAAAAAACATAAGTGCCACTTTGTGGTAGGTCCAATAGTTATGAACAAACAAGTTCTATTCCTATAATGAGAACTTTACGAGTTCACTTTTTAACTTTTACCGGCTGAGAATAGCTGTAGGAAGGAAGATATAGGGAAAATAAATAAATAAAGTGGAAATTCTCTAGCTTTCCCCATTCAATTCAAAAACTGCACTTACCTTTTTCTGTTGCACATCTAATTAAGAAAACTTGTACCACTTGCATACACACTTGTTTCGCTGTTACTCTATAGTTGATCATAATGCATGCATAGTGGAAGGTAGATAAAGCATCAGCACCCATCAAATTAAAGAATCAACGGTGAATCTATTAAATAAAATTAACTTTACGATAATAATAATTCGATCAGCAAACTCTTGTCTTATTGACATAAAAAAGCATGGTTTAATATAATAATGGTTTTCTTATTTTTATGCCTACCTAAGCAAACTACTAGTAAGTTAACTTTACAGAGATATTTAGAAATTTATGTGAAATCTTCCTGTCCAAATGTGGCCATCCTGGGGTTAAAATTTCTTGATTTCCATTTTATATCAATCACAGCTATCCGAAATGGTATTCCAAACTCATGTATGAATACAAATGTTATACCCAATTCTGTTTAAAATATAATATAAATATTTGCCCTTCTAAAGCTATAAAATAGATGAATAAGTGAGTTGCCCAATATAATCTATAAACCTGGCTACTAAAATTTCGTATTTTCTTCTATCGAAATGTCGAATCTGATTATGTTTCTCTCAAAGTTTTGTTAATTCATCACTGACGTTTTCCATTTTGAAAATTGGGTTAATTTAAAATTCTTTTATCAAACTTTCTACTTCATAATACAAGAGTCAGTAATTCCTCATTTTCCTTTTCATGGACACTACAACAGATAGAAAGAGCACAAGAACACTATTTGATAGAACAATGTCTAGACTAGAAAACATTATTTTTTCTACTATACATTATGCATTTTTGCCAGAGATACGGCGCTCGTACAAATTTTACCATGCAGTCCATCTTTTTTCGTTCCGAACACATGGAAGTTGGAAGGCACCAAGTACGGACTATGCTGTGGGTGTGGTAGTTACCAATGTGCTCCACGGTCTTCAAGCTGGTATAGAACCAGGCAGAAGCGGCGATTACCGGTTAGAAGTGAGGGAATGAGTATGTAGCATGTAGTATGCATTCTAGTAATAATAATAATAATAATAATAATAATAATAATAATAATAATAATAATAATAATAATAATAATAATAATAATAATAATAATAATAATGAAAATGAAGGGAAAATATAATTTTGAGACATTTTGTTATTCGAACGTGTACTACTTGTTGTCGGAAAAGAAAAGTGTTGCAGAAATCTTCTTACAAACAAAGTATGTATTTTGTGTGTGTGGGGGGGTGTGTGTGTGTGAAGTATAACGGGAAAAGAGCATTATCTTATGTCCTCAAAACAGACAGGCTAATCATGAGTCTATGCCATAGTTGTGGAATACGAAGGATAAGCTGTTAACAAGTTTTCATATATAAACAGAACTTAAGATTACTGATGAATTAAAAATAATGAATTCTTAACAAGTGTTGGGGATAAATTACCATTTTAGTGAATCATAAGATAGAATAATTTCATACAGTAACAAATGAAATGGCCATTGCAGAAAGGACACGTGTTATATTAATTTCTTATACACATCTGCAATTCTGCATCGTTTTAACAGATAAAAAATTATCAGGAAAATCTCAATATGTCAAAGAGATCGGTTGGATCAGGTGACACATTTAGCCGAGCCATGACATCATCATACGCACACGACTGGATTATCGCGTCAATCAGCTGTTCTATCATTCTTGTTATATGTAAGTCAATGGCGTAATATGCAAAATAAGATTCGAGTTACAATGTATTTTGTGATATTTTTTCACATTTATCAGCTATAATGAGGTACATGACTATCGTACGACTAGAGGGAGACTAGATTTGATGTAGCAAAATGGTTAAGCGTGAGTCCTACGGTTAACGCGCTTAACAATCAATTTCAAATGACTCAATCAGTTTCTCATCAGTATGACCAAAGAAGATCTAGAGCTTTCGAAAAAGACAAAACTAGAAAGCCCTCAAATCAGGTAAAGATATCTTCATAACACCTGCTTCTCCCCATACCATTCACGGTAGTTTGGCTCCAAGGCTGTTTCCTAACGTTGACAATTGCTTACCCCTCAGCAGGATCGGATGGAAATCAGGGAACGGAGTCAATATTTTCACCCCACATTCATTGAAAGAACAGTTTTACATGCATTCTCATTTCATATTTATATACAATTACGCATGTTCCCGCAGTAATTTTATAGTTAACTCTGAAGACGGAAGGTAAATTTACTGCTAATGTTCTTCAATTCTTACTGTCATGCTAACAAAACATTTCGCAAAAGATAAACTTGTGTGTTTTCTCGACCCACCCTATCATACAGTGACAAATTCTACAGCATATGCATAATACGTGCCTATAAATTGTCAACTTAATTAGTGTAAAATATGTCTATGTATGCTCTAAGCTCCCTCATAGAGAGGAGCATTAAGTCAATGCTCTACAGTTTATTAATTTACTAACAAGGGAAGGTACAGGTCTGGAAAGTGTAGTTTGGGAGCAGACTTCGTGTGGAGGTAATTTACTCGTCAGGTTTAAAGATACTAAAACACTAGGGAGCACTATTGCCAGTTTCGAAATAATAGGGTTCAAAATTTGTATAGCACCATAAATACATTAAAATGTTCCTTACTCTCAGCTAGAGTGGTAGCATGCTGACTTAAGGCGCTTGAGGTTGCGGATTTGAGTCGTGGTACATGCTAGCTTTTTCTTTCATTTTTTGCGAGCAGAATGAGTATGAAAGAAGAATGTAGTAGTAAAATAAATGAAGAATAAAAATGAGAGGAAAATATAATTATGAAATAATTTGTTGTTCGAAAAACGGCTGTGTTGAAACGTTAACAATGTTGTGTGAGAAAAAGCAGATTTTCGCGAAACTGGTTGAAAATGGTGTTGACCTGACAATGCCGAAGAACAGTTTGTAACAGCCTAGTTGCTGTTCCATTTTTATTTTTATTTTCTCCCCTTTTATTTTTCTTAGTCTCCGTTTTGTTTCTTTCTGTGTGTTCTCTTTAGCTCATTCTCTTTGGTTGGTTTTAGACTCTTTGAGCGTGTTTCGTTTGGATTTTGCTTTGGATTTTATCGTTATCCATCCAGGTTTTCGTTAGTCACGCAGCAATGACTTGGATCTAACGCTTGTTTTGATTGGACCCTAGTCAATGCTTCGTGACTTGTTTTTTGCTGATTGGTGTGAATCAGCCTTCTTCTCCGTTTGCTGGGAGAACTGCTCTCCCACGCCATGTTAGTTCAGTTCCAATTTTTAAAACGAGACGAATAGATGCATGGGCTTTCCGTCATCTGTACTTCCTAAGCCCTGTCTACGATTGGTAATTATAAATACCAAATTTAGTATCATTTTTCGATTTAGACTGTTTTCGTCCATACCGGAAAATATATTATTCGAAGTAAGAAGAATAAGAACCGATATAAGTGCCATCAGGACTTTTCAACATTATTTCGAAATTTTCACCGTATTAAATTAATATTTTTATTTTGAGATTATTTATCAATATGTACAATATGTTCTAAATTTCAGTATGGGGCCGCTATTAACCGAATTCTTACGTTACAAGTATCGGTTCGTTGGATTTTAATAATCATATGCCAATTTCTCGTCTCCAGTTTTCCAAATCTATTCGAAATTCCCGGTTAGCCATGTTTGACAGCTACCGCATATTTTAATTACTTGATCAAATTAGCAACATGTCTGTTCGACTATCTTTGCGTACCGTTTTGATGCTAATAGTAAATTTTAATTTATTCGACATGGTTCGATAATTTTGGTTTCAACTCCAGCCACTATTCTCCGATGAAAAAGTCATATTTTATAACAATATTTTGTATTTTCAAGATTTATTCAGAACGTCTTTTGTATAAGGTAGTAATCATCTGTAATGACGTCACACAATTAATAACGTTAAAGTGATTCTATCTTTACCATGTATTTTGGACTAGAACTTCTTTCGTGTAAGTAATACTGTGCTAAAACTTTTCGAAATTATACAACAATATTTTGGGAATAATTTGTGAAAACATCAACGAAATTTGTTAATTATTATAGAAATTATGGACATTTATGTGTGACTACGTAACTTTCAGTTCTGCTTAATTCAATGTATACCAGCGATTCAAATTTGTTTGTTTTTACAACTAAACTGTAATTCTGTTCCGATTCTGATGAAACTATCATATCCGTAAACGTGCAATGTGTAAATTAATAGTAATAAATTGAAATTCTGAAATTTTTATATTTCTTCGAAATCTTGTGTTTATGTTCAGTCAACGTAGTATAGAAACCTCTCAGTTAACCAGGTACGATCTAAGGCATTAGTTGATAATCCTCTTACAGTGTTTAGTAATATTTATAATGTGCAGTGAGTTATTTAATGTTTGTCTTGATATTCATTGGAAATTAGTTACAAATCGTTACGTGAAGTTGACAGCAATTGATACTCATTATTTCTGTGTTTCGGTAAACCTAACGTATTGAGTGATGTGATTTTAATTAGATTAGATCGGTTCATAAATCCGTAGACCAGTGGTAGGATTCTTTCGCCAGCTGAGAAGTGATGACTTGGGAAAGGAACTATATATCGAATTTCTGTTTATTTCTGCGTTGACATATGAAGTGACTCCAGCATGTGATTTGTGTGAATATATATTATTTGCGTTTTGCGTTATGACACTACGTTTGGATTGAGTTGCGACCGTCATTCGTTGTGTTCGTTCGTCTTTATTTCAGGAATTGCGATTCCAGACTACAGGTGTGGGCCCTACTAAGGTAAAGGTAAGACATGGTCTTTTGCCACCCTGTAGACTTTGAAGTGAGTAAAGACATCGTATGAGTCACATATGAGTCGTTATGCGTTTGAGATTATTTCCCAAGTAAAGATTTACGTTTTTTCTTTCTTAATCTGTCGCTAATCTGAACCAGCTGGTACTTCGGAGTATGAACTGACGATCTAATTAAAAGATTGGAGGTGTCGCCTTACCGGTATTTCCTCCCTCGATCTAAATTAATTTTTTTACAGCGATCACAAGGATCTGGAATCCTCTTTCCCAGATATTATTAAATCTGGAAGGCATTTCTGCGCCGCTCGTCTGGGGTGTAGAAAATGTTTGGAGCTAGAGGTTAGATTAGATGCGTTGCGTGGGTACTCTAGGATCCTGGCGACCCTATTTGTCTGTGTGATCCACTTTTGGGATCATTAGGTTGGGGGCGTTTCAAGTTATCGTAATACAAAAGATTCTCTTTGTTGGTTCTTTGCATTAAAAAGTATTTTCATTTTCCATATGCAATCATTTTTGGCATATACCACGTGACTATGCATGTTTACAAATAAATAACTGATATAATGTTACAAATTAGCAATTCCACCACAAGCAATAGAAAAAATTAAAGAATTTATTGTTGCGAATTATTATTTGAATAAGTTTGTAAGCAATTTAAAATAGTTCTTATTAAGAGAGAGAGACAGGAGAAACTAGAAGGACAGCGAAATAAAAATTTAATATAAGTAAAAGAAAACTTACGTAAAAGATCTGCTGAAAGGTGAAGTGCCATTTAGTCAAACATAAAGTTACTTGATTGTTTTAGAATCAATTTGTTGAATTCTTATCGTATCCCTGAGTACATAATAAGATGTAAAACTATATCGGATATCATCTATGTGCTTTGCTTCTTACTCTAATTAAATCTTGCAGCTATCGGACAATATAGTGGTATTAACACTGCCACATAACTATGGGAACTCAATCGACACATAGATTCGCATATTGTTAAGTTGAATATCGATTTAGCTTCATTGTTATAGATGAGGATTGATTGATTGTTTTCTTCACGTATAGCAGACAGTAGAATGCTTGCCTTGTAATCGGGGGCAACCAGGTTCGATTCCCGGTGCCAGCTATTCTGAATGAGGTCTTCCCTGGTTTTACTCATTTACACCTCGCAAATGCTTGGATGCTACCTTCAGTAAGACCATGACTGGATCCTTTCAAAATCCGCTTGTATTGTTATTATTATTAAGTATATTCAGTGTAAAATGCTAGAAATTCGACTGTGTCTGGAAATTCTTAAGTAAATAAATATTCTTGAATATGCTGATAAAGAAGTTCTTTGTTATGTATCAATCATTGTCGTTCTGAAGTTGTCTTCCTTATCGGCTCATTGCATCCGTGCCATCAGTCGTCCATCTTGTTAAGTTCTGCTTTGGATGGAGATCTTTTAATGATTTATAAGAATACAGTAACCCATTGTGATCTTACCTCAGATCTAGAATGTTATCTTCTAGAATGCAATAAGAGAGGAGCTTATGTTTTCTAAAGTACTTGATCCATTTTTCTGTTGTTGACGCCTTTTTTCAGTTCTGAGCTTCTTCTGTGCTCCGTCTTTAAATCGTAAAATCGGTACTTCCTTCTCTCGCTTACACTTTTTACTGTTTTCTTTTTAAAATTTTCCTGTAATACCTTTCTAAATATTAGTTTTGTGGTCATGGCTCACATACTTGATCTTCTGTAATGTTCTAAGTTTTCCCTTTGCCGGGACAATCGGAAACTTGTATTTTGGCTGTATTTAACTTTGTTCAACATGTCTACTTGTGTGTCTATCTTCAGAGCACCATTCTTGCAAAAGAGAGGAAGTTTCACTTTTTTTTTTCAATCTTCTGTACAATCTGCATCCGAATACTAGCACTTGAAATATTGTTTAGTATAATTTAATGAAGTATTTCTGTGTATATATATGGCGTCTTAGCACTAGGCCGCTCTGTTCTTTTTTTTTCTTCCTCTCCTACCATGTGAAAACGCTCTTGCGAAACGTTGCCGCTTTGCTATTGTGTTTGTTAAGTTCCTGTACTCCTGTATCATCATTCGACTATGCAAGTATACCTTATTCTACCTTTTTTACCATCTTATATATAGCCTTTATAGTGTTGTGTGTGCAATTGTGTACGTGATTTTCGTCAAGATATTACATAAGTACAAATCCTTTCCTTTCTAATAAAATTTTACCTATTATATTGTCTATCCGGCCTTCTTCTATACGTACTTTGTAATTCGTATTAATTGGAATATATTTTTAGTTTTGTTTTCTTCTTCTGTACATGCGTTGAGTTGCCATTTATAGTTTACTTCCAGTAATCTTGTATTTCAATTTTTCATCAGATTAAAAAAAAAAATCTTCTATCCTTTATCTTTTAGTTTATTCCATAGTGTCTATCCCCTTGTCTCATTTGTATCAATGTCTTTTACTTTTCTCGTATTTCTAATCTTACTAATCTAACGTAACGTTAATTCTTACAAGGGTTTGGGCATAAGTAATGACAACTATTTTTTCTCAAAAAGGCGGCACCGGCACGCAATTTCGAAATATATAAATGGAAGGGGCTGCTGTTCGGTACTGTTAAATGTATGAACAGTGCAGGTCATGTGTACCAGGGGTAAGTAGGGACGTGCGAAAAAAGTCATAAACCAAAACGTTGTGCTACACGTGTTTATTGTTAGTTCGTTGCCTCTTTCAGATTTCTTTCACTTTCTAAGTGTTCAAAGAAGGCCAACCTCGACATATTGATAAAAATGTATTGTCGTGATATATCACTTGGTCCGATCAAGCTTCAACAAGTGTTTATCCTAGCACAATGTCATTGCGCATGCGTGTTAGAACGCAGATACTTACTGCACGAAGTGTTCGTAAGGTGTTCTTATTTGTATTCGAAGTTTCTGTAGCTCATAATCCCTATAGTCAGAAGCTGATTGGGAACTGTTTAAATACATGAACTAACATAGACAGGTGAAAGAAACACGTAACTAGGTAAAATAATAATAATTATCATTATTATTTTATTTTATTTAATACCTTTATTAGAGTGCTATGAACAGTACAATACTAATATAGTACTGCAAAATAAGGATACATATTGGTTACAGAAGTAAAGAATAGGATACAGAATAACAAAGAAAATTATACGAACAATGAAGTCAGAGTTGATGAATAAAAAATAAAAAAAGGGATTTCATAACTACAATACCAATTTAAATTAGGTTATCTAGTACAAGTACATGTTTATCAAGTACAAAATTATCAAATAAATGCAGAATATAATGACAAACGTAGAAGTAGGTTACTATTCGTTATAATGACGAATTATTTGATTTAAAAGTACGGCACCTTTATCAAATGTTGTTATCAGTTTGTGCTTGCGAGTGTTGTACAAGGGTATAACAAAACTGAGTTTTTCTAAAAAGTTGTATTATGTAAAATATTGGCTAGGACTTTCTTGTCTATAATTTTTCTTCGTTGCTCCAGAGTTTAAAGTTTGAAATTATCATACCAGTAGCAGGGAGGACAATATTAGAAGAGATCTTCGAGAAGTAGGTGTTCGTGATGAAAACTGGCTTGATATTGCCCAGGATAGAATCCAATGGCGAACGTTTGTTACTGCGGCGATGAACTTGCGAGTTCCATAAGCCATAGAGTTAGTTAGTTAGTAGCAGTAGTCGTACTAATAATATGGTAAATTAACTTTGTAACATAGCAGTCTAATGAAATATTTTTGTACAGATGCAGTAATATTATTGTTACTTTTAGTCACGTCATTCCAGACCGATGTAGCATATACTAATTTTGCCCTTGCAAGTGTTATGTAAAGAGTTAAATACGTCTCAATGTTGATAAATTCACACCATTGGTTAAAAATGTATCCTATTAATTTTCTAGCTTCACCTGTAATTCTTGTGATATGATAATTAAATTTAAGTTTAGAATCAAAATAAACACCAAGATCCTTGATAGTGTTTACCTTCAAAACATTCATTTCGTTTATTTTATAGTTACTTACATAGTATTGCGTCTTATTAGTGTAGCTAATAAATTTAGTCTTGAGAGCGATTTTATTCTTGTAGTTATACTGTTGAGATCACCTTGCAATGGTTGTCTCTATAGTTATTTACCTCTCTATAAAGCTTTAGATCGTCAGCGTATAATAACAGTTTAGAGTGTTGCTTTTTACAGCTTCACAATATCATACATAAAAACATTAAATAGAAGTGAACCCAAAGGTAAACCCTGGGGAATGCCGTTACTTATTATACCTTCATTAGGTATGGTATTTCCTATTTTAATTCTAAACATTCAACCAGATAGGAAACTCTCGAACCATTTGAGGTATGTGGGGGATAAACCAATCTTACTTAGTTTATTTATTAGAACCAGATGATGAAAACTATCAAATGCTTTAGCCAGATCTATATAAATAACATCACACTGAGATATTTTTGTAATATAACCCTATATTTCATTTGTAATCTGACAATAATAATAATAATAATAATAAGGTAAATAAGCATCCCGTAGTCGTCAATTACTCAAAATTTCTGTCTATCCTGGTAGATTGAAATTTTGTAAGACTTTAAATACTTTATTATTATTATTTTTATTAGAGACTGCCAGGAAGACTTTATTTAGTACATTTTCAGGCTTCAATATGGTAAATTATTTCCTGATGTTTAGTGCTGTTGTCTTTAATAAATTAATAAGACTGAATATTGTGTTTTTCTTACTTGATGTCCAAAGAAACCTTATGTAGATTTCAAAAGCCATTGAAGATTTGCGCATCAATAATTTTCAAATAAAGACAGAAATATAAATTTCAATTTTGATCACAGCACGTCACTATCTTGGTTAATATAAAAAGAAAAACTCGCCTCATACATACACAAATAATTGGAATTTTATATATTAAAAACCGACGCAGTCCAAAATTTTACTTGTTAAAATAATGCCAACTTGTACTTTTTATAACTCTATCTGGTTGTAGAAACAGGTTTGTCAAACACTGGAAAAATTCCAAAACACAAAGAGTCGAAAATATGGAGACTGAGCAAAAACTTAATTAGTTTAAGATAATTTTGTGATAAAAACCGGAGTAGTCCTGTACTTGTTCACTATTTGTCTAAAAATTCAACAAGGCAGTGGTATGCTAAAGGCACATTGTGTCAAGAGATTCCGTTTAATTACCTTCTTATGTAAGATTTTAAAGTTTGTTTTAAGAGATCTGACTGTACAATCTGAAATAAATTTGATAATTAAACATACAGTTAGGGTATAATAAGTTTACGTTACAAAGTACGTATGTAAAGTACTCGTGAAACTGTTGAGATTGAAGGTGTGAAAAACTGTTTCTTTTGCTCTTTCAGTTCAAAATTGTGTCATAAAAAAGTTCGTCAGGATCCCAAATCATCTCACTTTCGAATTCTAACATTTGGTGACTTGAAAAACTTGAAAACAGAACTCGCTTGCTCTTTTTGAAATCTCTATAATCTCCTTTAAAACTTTAGCTAATACGGTTGAATCGGAGGAACTCTGAAGAAACTGCTCTCAATTTTACAGATTCTTTCCATGAATTTAATTTATTTATGTTCTTTTGATATCTTCGGCTCAGGCTGAGATGGGGTAGGTACAGGACGGGGAAGGTATCGACCAGATCTTTACTTAAGCTACCATTCCAGCATTTGCCTGGTGAAACTGAGGAAAACCTCAGTCGGGATGGTTCGTAGCGGGGTTCAAACTCGCGTATTTACCCATTTCTTACCCGAAGTCCGCCATCTTACCGCCTGGACTACGAGGCCTGGGTAAATTTCTGACCATGATATGAGCAGGTACTCATATATAAAGAGTAAGAATAACCATCCCACATCCGCACTGAATCTGAATCATAAGTTTGATCGGTGGTTTGGAGTTCATCGTAGAGAAACATTTGTCTGTGAAACTTGGACTGTTGAAAGTGGACATTTTAATGAAAACAGGTCGGGCTCAGGTCGGGCCTTGCATTATAAATTCACGGGCCGGACCCAGCCCGGGCTAAAAATTCCGGCCCGTGCAAACCTCTATAAGGCCCTAACAGTACAAGTAGTAGGAGAAATGGATTAAGTGGTCTTCTTTATTGGTAACATTACGCTTCCAAAACAAAAGGGCCGACGGGGGAAGGGGAGAACACCTGAAAATTTCCGTGTTCCCGGCCGGGTCAGTCCGTCCCTGGTTTCAAATTTTCTGGGACCTTCAAAAGTATCTTCGGAGCTGTGCAACTGTTTCACGGAGAGGAGAGGTTTCTCTAAAGGGAACCCTGGACAAACACAACGGAAGCTGACATGACAATGCTTGTGAGAGTTTTTGCATTGTCAGGACCACGTATTAATTTAAGATTCAGTTAATACAGTATTTAAATTTTAATCTGACCGATTCTGTACAGTAGATTTTGTTTATGCACACTGAAAGTATAACGGGCTACAGCGGAAATCAGCCTGGCCCGGCTAGACCTCTGAAAACTTTTAGCCTTGCAGCATTTACAAGTCGCTGGCCATAACAGAATTCTCTCTCTCAGCTACAGCCAATTAGAGACGAAGATTGAATCAGAAACAAGAAGCGGAAGGGGGTGTTGGTTAACCACCTAATTTTCTCAACGAAATAAATCAACAATCAGATCTTTAAATTTAGTTATGAAAATTTAAAACGAAAGAAAATTGTTGAAGAAAATAATGCAATAAAATATACAAAGAATAATTAAATAATAAAATGAATAAACAATAAAGAATAAAATTCTGCCAATGCAGCAATGAAAGAGATAACTGGAATGGTTCGGCTTCTTTGACATCTGGACAAATAAAACACTTTGAAGTGAGCCGAAGTATCACCGACAAAGCACGAACAAAAAAGAAAAAGAAGACACACACAGAAAAGTGGGGAAAGGGTAAGATATGTTGCGACAAACCGACAGTGGGTCGCTACAAGAGACATATTTCATTCTTTGCCAAAACTATGACCTGGTTAAGCATTGCAAATCTTCTTTTTCCTAAGATCTTTAAGTTCAATTAATATTATCTAAATCTTTCTCCCATAAACTCTTTATATCACGAGATTAACAAGAACCGTATAAAGACACCATCGGAACCGAACCAGACATCTCTGTTAGTGTAATGATTGCCACAGCTGTATAATTAAGAATCACGTAGAACATATTCCAGACACGGAAGATGGTAATTTATTGTTATATTATAATGGAAGCGCAGGAGGTAAAAACGTTTAAGTGGCATTTGAACAAGAATACAGGAGCTTCAAAAACATACTTTCAGCAAAGTGTTTTTTATCTATAAATAAACATTTACGAAAACAAGCATGTTTAATAACTACGAACTGATAATATAAACATAGCTGAAAGTGTATTTTTGGAACTACTTGGAAATTATGTAAAATCTTAGATATGAACGATGAAGAACATACTTACTGTTGATAACCTCTTTGCAGTCCTGTTTTTTGTTAAATAGAAATGTGGAATTCTTATTTATTGCTGGAATATCTGAGATATCAAAAATGACTTCGGAATTTGTTTTCGTTGTGTTCACTGATATTTAATAATAAAGTAAATTATAGCCAACTGAAAAGATGAGAAAATGGTCTCATAGTATATTGTTAGCAATTAAGAGTACTTTACAAAAATATTTATTCGCTGTTAAGTCCCAATTGGCAAGGCATAGATATACAAAGTGAAACTTTCCTGAAGTGACCAATAGCTGTGTGGTTTCCAATCTATGTGTATAAATTTTCTTCTTGTACTTGCATAATTAAAACTTTTTTTTTTAGATCTCAAATGTTCAGTATTTATTGGTTGGATTTACCAATTAATACTATAAAATTACTTATGTGGAAAGCCTCCGAGTCTTGTTCAATGTTGTAGAAAATATATTCTACTTAAAAATATAATAACGTTTCAGTCTTTGCAAGTATTTTGTCAAAACGTAAGACATAAAAAAGTTGTAAAAAGAAGAAGAAGAAGATAGAAACCTATTTACAGGGAAGTCACAACATGGTTTGTGTGCAATGATGATTTAAAAATCGAGTTGTCAGATGTAAAGAGCGTGAAAAGCCTATTGCTTAGTTTGATGTGATTACTATTTGAAAACAATTTGCGATATGAATATTTATAAACATTAAAGTATATTATTGAAAATAAACTATGTGCGTGAAAATTTGCATCGAATTAAATTGTATGTGTTATTTAAAATGAGATTTGCTTTTGTGTAAATTTGGAGATGTTTCTTTATTTTGCTTAGTAAAGTTTCTGGCAGTCGATGGTTGATTATTCTACGTGTTGCATTACTTGAGATAGGATTGGGTAGTTTCTGTATACGAGCTGATAATGTAACTTTTAGTATAAGCCTGTCATGTTTGAGAAATGACGTCCCTCGGCATAACATTTATGGGGTGAGAATAAGGAAGGTATCGGAAGGTAGGGAAGGAAACGAGGGTCTTAATTAAGGTAGCAGCCTGACATTCGCCCTATGACCTGAGGAAAAACATGTAACATCCCAGACAGGATAACCGGAAGCGAGGTCCGAATCCGCGTTCCTACCCATTGCTGAAGAATTGGGTAATTGATTGCAGGAATTATCAAGTAATAGAACGTATAAAGTTAAGAATGAAAATGAACATATATTGCAGTTATGTACTATAGACGTGAATGGCATTCAGAAAAAAATAGATTTGCATAAAAATATTGAAGGTACTTTCCAAAAATGAAGTTTCGTCACATGGAGTATACTTTCTGAAATAAAGTTCATGTAAATAATGGTCAATATGGATTTGTATTGTTCGAGACAAGAATCGATATATGACGATACTTCGAATTCATTGCATGTGTAAGGTATTCAGTTTCCTATTTTTGAGCTGTGCGAACTTGACAACACGAATTTTTCTTTAATCAGTGATTGGAGCTGATTTTTATTTGTGTATCTTATAGTTTTTTTCTAAAACAAAGAAGAAATTGTCACAGATGAATGTTTTAGCAGTTTCGTTGTTTAATCCATGTAGCTGTGAAGGAATGCAGTATGGTTCCTGACTGAAGGAACACGCGGGTCTTAAGTTGCCTGGAGTGCAGGTTGTAAACTACTTAGTCCCACCTCTCCAAAATCATGCTCATCTTCATCTTCAGCTATGTTCTTAGTCTCTGTATATACTAAAATACGAGTTCTGTTTTTTTTTTCGGCAATATTGCTTCTGTCCGTAATTGCTCTCCCCACCAACCTGAAACAACTTTGAAAATACAACTCAAAAAGGATTACCAAGGAGATTTGTTATGTAGATTTATCATAAGAAACAAATATCGAATCCACAAATGATACTCCTTTTTTATTGCGTATGTTGAGAGAGAAACTGACAAAAGCAAGTTAAATGAAGTAACAGCACGCTCCCAAGCAGACGACGGTCTGCCCAAGATTTTCCCGTCGCTTCCCTGTAACGTCACCAATGTCATTCCAGATTGCAAATTTGGTTCGTATTGCCAGTTGCAAAAGCGAGTCCACCTGTCCACCTACTTCACCAGAGAAGTTACATTAAATGACTCTTGCTGAAGGACACTTGCAACACGCATACTGTAATAGTAATGGAATAGAACGAAACATTGTGAACATCAAGAAGAGGGGGAATGCCATATTAAGCGACCTATTAAGGTGGTTGCGTTTCTCTTGTGACAACTAGATAAATCGCTCAAGTATGTGGACAGTGAGGTTATAAAATGTGAGTAAAAAAATAAGGGTGAGTTTAGTAATGATGAATGAAGCATTCACTAACAAAAAGAATCCTTTCAATGAATCTGATGAGCAACCAAAGAATTTAGATAAAGCTTTATTTAAGGTTTTGTATGGAGTATTGTACTATATTGCGTACGATAATATATTCTGCGAAAGAGTGAAGAAAGAAAGCCTTCGAAATGAGGATACCGAGAAATATTCAAATTTAGATGTACACAGGAGCAACATAATGAGGGAGCGCTAAAGAGAGTAGGTAAGAGAAAGTAATATTGGAGATAATTTAGAAGATAAAAAGAAACTGATGAGCACGATGGCTACACAGAAATTGTATACTAAAGCAGTGGTTCTCGACCGGTGTGCCGCAGGTCAGAAGAAATTGGTTGATTGTCTACTGATCTCACACCAGCACACCATTAAGAATTCTCCTGACGTAGCCATCTTTTTCGAACTTAAAAAGTGGATGCAGTTCTGGTGGCTCCCAGCAGCAGCTAGTGGAGAACTCTTTAACTATTTCACTCTTTGGAGGCTACTACTTCCAAAGCTCTTACTGTTTGTGCGCACGCAATGATTAATGATGGTCTGAGATGTGCCGCGAAACGAAAAACATTGAGAACCGCTGTACCAATGGATACAACTGGTTGAGGGGAGAAGAAACAGAAGATGAATTCAGTGTCTCAACAAATTAAAGAAGACAAATTATACACTAAGACAGCAAGAAAAGGACAACATGCGGATGAACGCAGGGAGAGGGTTGTATTTGCCTTAAAGGACTTGTACCTTTCGGCGGAACATTGATGACGACGACGATAATTAATACTAATAATGTTTCTGTTGTTACTTCGCATTCATCCGGCGTGGTATGACTTACGTTTCTGGCTATGAATTGGCACAAGCGACTGAATGGATTCAAATCTTGTTCTTTGATGCTGCAAGATTCAAGAAGAATTTTCCTTAATTTAATTCCTAGAGTAGAGGTGCAACCAACTTCATTATCATTCTGAAATTGCTCACTAATATCACTCTTGAAGACTTGAAACTGTTTTATGCCGTAAAAGTCGATAAGTCCAGGAAATCCGCCATACTCAATTTGGAGGAAGGTGGGAGGATGTTTTCTATTGTTTTTGGCCGTAAAAATTTAAAGTTGAGAGTTTTTGCTCAGGAATTTGAGAGAGGTGACATACTCCTAGTGCGGAGGGGGAGGGGAAAAGTCTATAATGGTAATGTTGATGAGAAGGAGGAGAAGTGTTTTGTGAGCCGAAGCTCTGGGCAAGGTAATCCAATGGTTTGTCATTACGTTTCATTTGGCAGAGATGATGATAATGTCGTGAGAATGGTGTACATGGTAAAATAAGGTAGAAAAATGTAAGGTACATGAAACCTTAAGGTATATGTACTTACATGTTACGGTGCAAAGACAGGTAAACGTAAGTTTCACAAACACGAAGAAATTAGCAGCAATGTTTCGCAGAAGCGTGTTCACATAATAGAGGAGGAGATAGACAGAGATGGCTTGAGCTAGAGAACCGGCGTTGCCACCTGACGCTGGGTAAGAGAGTGACCAGATTATGGAGGCGGGAAAATGTCTAAAGGAGCCGGAGGAAACGCCAAATGGAGAAGGAGGTGCGGAGGTTACTAGGAGTCGAGATTCTCTGCCACTGTTAGACAGAGATGGAAGCATA
Organism: Lepisma saccharinum; assembly: GCA_022664845.1. Classification (NCBI taxonomy): domain Eukaryota; kingdom Metazoa; phylum Arthropoda; class Insecta; order Zygentoma; family Lepismatidae; genus Lepisma; species Lepisma saccharinum. Next base: position 47,588 of record JAGDQP010005838.1, on the reverse strand, counting down.
CCTACTTTTCTATGCTCTCCGCTGACCATTAACCCGGCCTTTAACTCATTCTTCTTCTTCTTTCATGCTTTCTTCTTCCATTCTTTTCTTCCTTCCGTCTCTGTTTTTACTTTTATTTACTCTCCTTTTCCTCTTCCATCTTCATTTTCATTATTATTATTCCCTCCCCGTCGATTCTGTATCATCGTATTCCCATAGAAAGCCTCCCACCGACTCCTAGTAACCTCCACATTTTATTCTCAATTTGGTGTATTCTCCGGTCCCTTTAGCCATTTTCCTGCCTCCCTAACCATAACCACTCTCTTATCTAGCGTCAGTTGGCAACATGGCGGCTCCTTAGCTCAAGTCATCTCTGTCTATCTTTTATTCTATTATGTGAACACGCTTCTGAGAAAACTTGCCGCTTTTCTTTTGTGTTTGTGAAACTTATGTACACCTGTCTTCGCACCGTAACTTTTAAGTACCATATTATATGTATATCTCCACCAAGAATCGAACTCAGAACTCTTAGGTTACAAAGTGTGTGGAATAATTATTCAAATACTTGACACATTACATCCTGTAAATGACATTTAAATAAATAAAACAATTTATATTACTACTACAAATTTTACAAAAATAAATTTCATGTCAGCACTATGGAAACACGATTGTTCTAGTACCACTGTCGCCTACTGTGACAGAGGTTTTCCAGGATTTTCCTCGGATTCAACACACAAATACTGGGATGGTACCTATACAGAAAAACCTAGTCGCTAAATTTCCCATTCCTTTCCCAGAAAGAGTGCTCACCGAGAGGCGTCGTCCTCAAGATTCGTGAAAGGCTTAAAGCGTAACAGCCTGATAAGCCCATAATGTAAATTACATAAATAATAAAGTACATGGTAATACATTCTTTTGACAGTTTGAGTGTATCAAAACGCCTTTCGTTGTCAGTGGATATGTGATCAGTACATCCAGGTTCTTCCAACGTGCTTGCTAGTTTTTAATATGGTTTGAGTTCCAGCTTTTCAATCCATGCTCTCCTCACGATTCTGGAACAATAGCAAATATTTGAGCCTCCACCAGGAACGAATACTATTATTAGTAATAATAATGCTATTGCTACCACAATCTACATATACCAAAGGAAACTGCCTACAATCGCTACAACAAATGATCCTCTTGCTGGTACTTTTGTTTTACTTACGTGCGATTTGATCTCTTAACTCTTTTATCCACAATGCTACATAATACTTGAAGTTATTATTATGATGAACTCGTGCTCTTGTATATTCCACGGACTCACAAGTAATGAGTTCATTCCAATGAAGACTTTGTTATAGAGTATTTTTTTCTTCTGTCTGTTGACTTGATAAGGGGCCGCTAATGTTCTTTACGTCAAAGCTTTATTGTCATTCAGATTGCTTCCGTGCGCTGACGAAATCACTTGTTTTTCCTTCCCACTTTGTACAGACTTAGGACTGTCAAATACAATCTCTAATTGTTTGGAGAAGAAAAAGATTGTATTTGGTGTGGTTAAAAAATAAGTGATTTCAGAAGAAAATTTAACAAATTTAATATATAAATATTTATATTATATTTTTCAGGTTTTTAAAATTTATTTTAAAAATTCAAGTTTTTCCTTCCCACTTTAAACAGACTGAGGACTGCCAGACACAATTTGCCTATCCCTAATAATAGAAATTGCTTCGGGGCAAATTGAATCTGGTGTGGTTAAAAAACTTGATTTTAACACGCTCTGTGCGTGTTCACTTAATGATGGTTCAAACGATGGTGCATTATTAAACAGTACATTACTTATTATTAAAATTAAGATTTGTATTTATAAATGTAAAATAATGTCTTAAAACTAAAATAAAAAGTTAAAGTTATACATTAAATGTACCTTTAAATTTATGAAGAAGTCCTGTTGTTTTATTGCCCCACATAGCAGAGTACGTCCCTGAGACGTCCCATTTAGACCCCATTACCGTCAGAATGGTCCTGCTCCCATAGCGATGTCCTAAGGACGTCCGTGGGATAACTCTGTGGGCAATACAAACAGTTCATCCCGTATGGATGTCCCCTGGATGTCCCCCGGAAAGCCGTGCGGGATTACCTACCTGGAATTTCTATAAATTAAATCGACCTTACTATTATTATTATTTAATTAATTATAACTATACGAAGGATATGCCTTCGTATAGTTATACGAAGGATTAATTATAACTATACGTCCCATGGATGTAAACGGGACTTAAACAGGACGTCCTATGGACGTCCCGATATCCTGCCAGGAGATCCGTCAGATATCCCTGGGACATCATTTTGCTATGTGGCGCATTTGTCTTGTATAAAATAATTGATGGTGAAACATCAAAATGAACGTTGTCATGACGTATTTAATATTTGATTTCCAAACGAGTGTAGAGGATTCCTTCTGGAATGAAAGTGATTTAAGAGATTCTAATATTTTGCTGTAAAAACATATAATAACTATAAGTCTATAATCATAGTTTCTAACTAGGAATATTTCAAGTATGGTGACGTGGAGTATGATAATTCGGTTAAGATACTAAACAATATATTTTCATGCGGGTCAGATATTTTCAGTAATAAAGAAAGGGCTTTAGAGGAAGATTTACGCTGTGAAAGTTACATGTTTACTGGATCACACTTCACTTCAAGTTATCAATACACTTGAAGTTATGATATGATTGGAGCTCTTGGTACAACTCGAGACCAAATGTGATTTTTAAAATTAGTTACGTTACCCATTTTTTATAGGTAAACGAAACTTTGGAATTTTTAGCATAGTTTGTCGCTATGCAAACCTTATTTAGTCATACTTAGATTTGGGTATGACTGTAAGGATAAATATCAACAGCGCACGGAATGATTTGATCATACCCTGACTTCTGATAAAATGGAACAAACTTGAATACTTTTTAAACTTATTTTTCATTTATTGGTTGAACAAACAGCTGTGGCCTAAACCCATCACATACCTGAGAAATGACTTCTGTCAGCGATCATTCTTCCTGGAAAAGGGATAGGAAAAGAAGCGGCCAGGACCTTAATAATGGGGATGTGAAGAGAATTAGAGAGAAAGAGCTACTAAGAAAGTGTTGAAGAAGAATGTAGATATGATGATGTATTGATGTTTGCTTGTCTGAAAGGAAGTTTATAATTATTTGTTGTGTATTTTCTTTAGTTATGTGCTACTAAATAAAAGTTGCATTCTGCACTAGTACAAATACAGTTAAGCAATTGTCAAGAAAACGCATAACTGACTTAGTCATACTATCTTAAACACAATTCGTATTACCGGTAATAGTTGTCAAAAATATAAGTGGTGTCAGCTTACAAATACTTAAATATTATCAGTGGGAAGAAAGTAATTTATATAAATTATTTAAAATTCAATTACGAGTAGAAGTGTAAATTGTTGAATGTGAATCGCAAATGCGCTCAATAAGTTCTTGAAGGAAAAGATATTGTAAGTCGTCTTTGCATAGTACTAGATGCTAGATGAATTCTACGTTCTGTAGTGATATAAATCTTGTGAATTTGTTGTACTTAAAGTGCCTTTCATCTTGACACGATAAGTTAGAAGAAAACATTAATTACATTCCTCTGAACTTGATCAGAATACGACAAAAAGGTTAAAATTTCACCCATTTTAAAACGGATTCTCATTTCCATGGGATAAATTTTATCTGAATTTGACGTGTTGTGATGCGGTCGGAAACCGGTTAATATTTTAACTCAACCTGATAGTATTGTGTAGTTGCTATTACAATGAAGAACAATAAGAAACAAGTGAGATGGAACCCAGCCAGGGGTCTGTGCACATGTGCTAATGCCGGACTCAAGCAGTGAGCGTCCAATTTGGATGATCTATGTGTCGTTGATAATGTTTCGGAGTTGAAACTTATCGACAAAGGGACTGACAGACTGACAAACCTGATCTAAGCGCTTTTGAACTCGTCTTTCCAAGACTTATCCAGCGAAACGTAACCACCTTCTTGTCCGTAGCCCTAGTAGTTCCTGAGTTGAAACCTAGGAGGAATTAGATTAGAAGGAGACGCCCAAGCTGCCAAATTATGAAGCTGAAAATGGCCGCCCGTCAATCGTCCAGTGCGGTTATCCGCCATTTTGCGTATGGAAGAAAACCACGAAATCCCTATTGTTTTATGTACACCATACAGATAATATTTATATAAAAATCTATATCATATGTTATTATACTTACATTTGTTTTTTAGGCAACGTTTAAATTAACTCCAGGTGCAGTTGAATGAAAAAAATCTAGCAGAATAAACACTGCACAATGAAAAATATTGACATCTGTAGCCGTTAACTGCTTAAGACCCCTGGCCACGTAGGTAGATGTGCTCATTAAGGAATTCTTCTGCGAACGCGGCCGACACAGCTTTATGAGTTCAAAATCCGTTCAGGGCGTGGATGTTCCTCTTTTTTCTGCACCTCTGATCTAGAGAAAGGTAATGATAAATCACCATTGGTTCACCTTGTTCAGAGGCCTTCCCAGTCCGTTTAAATTTTCCTTCATTCATTACTTGTATTATCCTCACTATACGTAGGTTTAACTTGTATATATATATATGTATATCTATATCTATATCTATATCTATCTATCTATCTATCTATCTATCTATATATATATATATATATATATATATATATGGCTGTGATTTATATATCATTAAAAAATTCTAAAACAGAAAAAATGCCTACACTGTAATTTAGATAAATTAGTTATTAATTCCAGATTAAATTCCGTAGAGGGGTAAACTAATAGGTATTTTTTTTTTGAATTCGTTAATATTGAAAAGTGTAAGCATTGTCGTCTCGAATTAATTTAGAAGAAAGCAGAAAGGCCAGTGAAGAAGAGGGAATTCTTTACAGTAGCAGAAGGGCGGGAATTAGAATATGTCCGATAAGGCGAAAGCAAGATGCAACCCATGAGACATAATTTGGCTTTAATTGACCCACCTTCGCTTACTCGGCATTTTTTTGTGTCTGTGCATGAATTTCCTCCCGTGCGATATCGACTTTATCGAGACGTGCAAGAAGGGATAACCTATTAAATATGTGCGCCGAGGAATCCTTAATGGCCTCTCGCAATGACATTTGCAGTGCATGGATAACTACATTGTGATCAATGCAATGAAATCGATGCAAGGAATCTGTGACATAGGTACGAGGTAACCACAACACTAATTTATATTAAGCATACACAATCCTGTTTGATAATGATTATAAAACGATAAAGACAAATAAATACATAGATACGCACTTATGACAATTGAATTCGAACTGATCAAATGCATACAGATTGTATTAGACATAATGTCGAACTAGCGAAAACGGATTAGTTACTCTATATTTATTATTAGACGTTTAACAGACTCCATGTGTCTACCCAACCGCAAGGGAATCTAAATAGCTCCATAGCTGTAATTTTTACATTTCTTGACTGCCATAAATTACAACTTACCTCTTGAACCATGTAAACATACTAACATACTGGATACATATGTTTATAACAGTACTTCTAAGATTCATAAAGTGTTAAATATGTTCCAGTGTTCATTTCGAAATGATTTGTTACAATCTATTCTCTCATTCACCTGGTCTATGACATGCGAAGCTACATGGTGACCGTACCAGTAATGGATCAGTCGCCAGTGGTTGACTAATAAGGGAGACAAACAGTAATAATAGTTTATATTGGATATAGTAGTAAACGCAGTACGTTTTATACTTCCATAAGGTTTAATAGTGTAGTCCCCAAACACTGTGCAATCAGGAAATAAAGTACCCCCAAAATCAAATAAAAAGTGTAAAGGGCATCTGGAAGAGAGCAGAGCGCACAATAAGAGGACAGAAGTATAAGTAATACAAGATATCCGTGCATATCGAGTAGAAGGTACAGTGAAATAATTAATTATTGCATTCCTTCGTTGTTCAAGGAACAACCTACAGTAAACAGAATCAATGATCTACATTGCAACAACCGTAGTTCACAATTGGCTACTACAACTGGTCAACTACAGGTGCAACTACACCTTCAGCAATATATTTGTCTGTTGTCGTGTTAAATGAAATAAATGTGAGCTGCCTTTTCTTTGACTTATTCTGTATGGTCTTAGGGCTTGTTTCGTATATTTTTTCTATTATATAAACGTCAGTTCTTGCTTAGAGTTGAAATTTTCCTTATTTGGTCAAACATTGATACGGTCACCATATAAATCGCATTATTGAATTGTAATCACATTTAATTTACACGTGAAAGTTTGGTATTCTGGTTAAAGAATACAAACATACACATAATTTGTCAGTGCTTATAAAATATTGTATAGCTCAACATAAAGAGTAACCAAAACTTCCAGTGAACATCGAGAGCTGCATAACAAAAAACAATTCCCCAAAGTACATGAAATATAATGAATACTACTGACATTCCCTTTAGTCAGTTTTCTTGTAATTACTTAAAATCTATGAGAAAAATTAGAATAGTAATCCTTCTCTTTAAATTCTCGAATTAACATATTGACGGCGTAATGAAAAGCATAGAAAAACACTTTTAATTGTCTCCATGCCATCAATTTATATCAACATTTTATATTTCGCTAGAAGTTTTCTGTAACACTCACCTGTGAAATGTGGCATTGGAACCTTTCTTGTTGTATCTATTTATGCATCCAAAAGCGACACAACTCATTATCACCATTTTAAAAATCACAGAAAAGCACAAAGAATGATCTGATTATTTGCGTGTCTGTGAATGCAATACTTCAATTTTATTCCATACGCAATATGGCGGACCGTGATACATACAACCGGGACCTCGGCCATTTTCGGCTTCCATTTACTGTCGAAGTAGGGGTACGTTTGGGTGTCTCCTTCTATTTTAATTCCTCCATGGTTGAAACTTGTCAACGGACTCACAGATCTATGCCGCTTTGAACTCGTCTCACCGAGACCTTTTTTCAAGATGGCGACCGTAGCACAAGTTTGATTTTTGGGGACTTTTCATGTTACTTGCGTGGCGAAGTACTTTCTATATACCAAGTCCCATGCTAGTAAGAATTTATTTAACCGATCTAAGGACTTTGGCTTCTGGAAAAAAAAAAGTAGTTTTCGTTTGATGTCATTTTGTGGTTTAAGGATTGGTCAAATGAAAAAGATGATAGTTACAAAAAACATTAATAATTTCATGCTGAACAAACTTTATTTGAAACTTTTTTCGATGCGATACTTCGTTTCCGCGAAAATTAAATAAAAATGGCCGCAATTTTCCAAGATGGCGGCTGTAGCACAAGTTTGATTTGTGAGGACTTTTAGTACGTTACTTGGGTGACCAAATACTATACGTATACCAAGTATCATGATTGTAAGGATTTTTTCACCTAATCACAAAATTTTGGCTTAAAATGACTGCATTATTTCTATGTTACGTTTACAAACTAAAATTGTGTTTAGCTTTCAGAAACTGGTCCAATCTTGTACTCCTTTTTAAACAGACAAATACCCATTGATCATACAACCTTAGTTATCTTAGTCCATTACTTAAACACTTTTTATCTCCAATTATGGTCCTTTGCTTATCTAAATTTTTTCATATAGGATTTTCGTGTTTCTATATATTTTACAATCCTTATTTTAATGTTTATTTATTCTCAATCATGGCTCACAGTCATTTAAATTTCCTCCTTATGCATTTATTGAGATTTCCATTCTGAAACGAGATAAAAAAAATAAACGAAGAACTAACAATGTTCTACAAGCTGATTTTTGTAAAAGAACATTTACAGACTTTTATTCTATATATATATATATATATATATATAGAATAAATAATATCTTAGTCTATTCCTAGCCGCAATACCGGGACAGCCACCTCTTCGGGTTCGATGGCTGTTGCCAACAAGCAATGAGAATCAGAACGTAGAACTTACAACTAATTAAAAGTAGAAGAATTAAAACTATTGCCAAGGACGGTTCCGAATTTCTCCATCCTCACTCGTTACAAATAAGGATAAAGAAATGAACCCTTAACCTATCCACTGTAAGGGAAGACCTTACAGCATTGACGGAAATTCATCCACCAATCGGCCTATTCCATGGTTCGAATCCAAGGCGGTTGCCGTAATAGTTTCTTAATCGGAAGGCGATCCTATTCTATTAGCCTTTCCTTAAAAAATCTACTTACGTGAATCTACTTACAGTTCTACGCTGGTTTATGTCCTCTTCATTCTTGATAACCTGCAAAAGAAAAGTAGTAGAGTACTTACATATTTTCCCTCCCTCCTCCTAGGTCCTCTGTGGGAGACGTGGTCCTTCCGGTAGTGTCCTCTTCGCTTGTGGAAAAATGTGATTAATTGACCTACCTGCTTTGCTGAAAGAGAAGGTGGATTAAGTTATCTTACTTTCTAAACATACCTTATTTGTACTTACATATCTTAAATTTCCTTTCTTTATCCTCTTGATGTTTGCTATAGTAGGTCTTAAAGTTGGACCTTGTTCCAAATTTGTTGTACGTTCTCTCATTCTCCTCCATTTTTTGTTTTGTGTGTTTCTTGCTAAGTTCTTTCCGTTCGACTGTATCGTTGCATTACATATTATCCCTGTGGAGGAACTTTTTATTCTTGTAACTACCTGCTTGCTGAAAGGGAAGAAAATATATTTGTTATGTTCCTTACTTGCTAAACATACCTGAGATGTACTTACATTTTCTTCTCTTTACATTATCTGCTCTTTCCTCAGTATGTAATGTTGCTTGGGCTTCCTATTGAAGCCCGAGTTTCCAGACTCCACCCACT
>JAGDQP010005838.1:0-38747 GCA_022664845.1 Lepisma saccharinum | reverse complement strand
CTTACTCGTCGATCCCATAACGTACGATATTTAAGTTACATATAACATGTGCATCACACACCTACGATAGCGACGAACTGAAGCTTGGGCTTCAGCCGTCGTGTCTCGAATCCATGGATAAATCTGATTGGCTTACAAGCAGTCCAATCAGGACAAAGCATTCAAAAATACACCATTTCAAATTCACAACACTAAATCATAAATCAAAATAACACCAGATTTGGAAAAAAAACTACATACTAAAAACAAGTAGAAATAAACACCAAATCCAAACTCATACCATTACAAGTACTAGCTCCTAGTCCTTGTTCCTTCCTTTATTCCTTGTTCATCTTTTATTCTCTCCTCCTCCTCCTCCTTTTGATCTCTGTCAGGGCATTGTCCTTCCTCTTTATTTTTCTGTGGTCATCACTTAAAGAGAGCTTTATTTTTTTCGTTCTTATCCACTTGACTGAAAATAAACCTGGATTATGTTTTCTTATATCTAAACATACCTGGTGTACTTACATCTCTTACGTTTCCTTGTCTTATGTCCTCTTACTGTTTGCGGTGGAAGCTCGTGGGTCTCTTCGTTTTTCCAAGTCTATTTTTCTCCTTTCTTTTTCTTTTGATTCCTTCTAGATCCTTACCCTTCGTCTTTATCCTTCCATATCAACCGTGAAGAAACTATGTTTTCCTTAAACTTGCCCTGTTCTCTGAAAGGGAAGAATTGATTGATTATGTTTCCTTACTATCTAAACATAAATTGTGTACTTACAATTCTTAAATTTCCTTTCCTTGTGACCTTTGTTATTAGTTTGAGAGCTGCTAGTCCTGGTCATTACTGTCCTTTGTAATCCTGTCCTGTACTTTCGTTCTGTCCTTTTCCTTTTAACATCTGTTTACTTCTCATCCTTCCGTATACCTCATCACATGTGAAAAAACCTTTCTCGTACTCTTTTGCTGGTCTGAAAGAGAAAATTGATAGTTTCCTTACTTACAAAACATACCTGGTGAATCCTTAATACTATTTTTTTTTCCTTACTATTATTTTGTCTAAAACGAGAATATATTAGGTTTTCGTACTTGCTAAACATACCTGGAGTGTATTTACGTTTTATACATTTTTATGGTCTTTTGTCCTCTTGTTTCTTTGGTGACATCTCATAGTCCATGTTCTTGTTCTTGTATGTCCTCTTCTGCTGGTCCTTTTGTCTTTTATTAACTCTTTATCCTTCAATAGTATCTGAACGACCCTGGATAACAGAGTTTTTCATATTCACCCGTTTGGCTGAATGAGTAAGTGGATTAGGTTTCCCTACTTGCTAAACATACCTGTTTATCTTTATATTAGTATACTTTCCTTGAGTTATGTCCTTTTTCCGTTTGCTATGGCAGCTTCTAATCCTTTGTTCGTTCTCTCCTCGTCCTCCTCCTTTAGGTCTTTGCTAGATCCTTGTCCTTGTTCTTTATTCTTCCATCGTACCTCTTCACATGTGGAGAGACTTTATGTATTTCTTAACCGCTTGGCTGAAACGGAAAATAAATTTCGCTTGCTTACATCTAAATATACCTGATATGCCCTCAATTTTATTATACTTTTCCTGTCTTTTGTTCTCTTGTTGTTTACTGTAATAACTCTTAATCCTGATCTTTGTCTTTTTCCGTTTCTATACTCTGTTGGCTCTCCTTTAGATTTTTCTGATAATAGCAAGTAGCATTTATTCAGATTTTTATTGCTTCTGCATTCCTTGTATAATAATAACTCAATCTTCAATTTTCTCACATGTCATTCTGTAACAATAACATATAGCTTATTTGTGCATTTCTTTATAAGGGGCATTGTCTATGGTGCATTTCTTTATATGGTGTAATGAATATGAACTGAGACATATGGTGCTACAGTGATGTTCAATATTAATGCACTACATTTAAAAAATACAGTTAAATGTCTATAATCCGGTCATTTACTACTCCGATACGTCTAGTAATCTGCCCTTTCTTTTTTTTCATCTAGCCTATAGAGAATTGCGGAAATGTCTTCCCCAGATAGCACCCAAGTTTACGCCAAGTTTGTACTAGCCTTGTTTTTTTCCTTGCAGTGCTAAACTTACCGCATAAAATTTATTATGTTGTAGCAAATTTGGAATTACAAACTTGGCATTTCAAAGTGTGCAGCAAGTTTGGAATTACAAACTTTATGCAAGTTTGGAATTTCAAATTTGCTACAACATTTAAACAAACTTTCTGCGGTAAATTTAGCACTGCAAGGGAAAAGAAACAAGGCTAGTACAAACTTGGCGTAAACTTGGGTGCTATCTGGGGGAAGACATTTCCGGAATACTCTATAGGCTAGATTAAAAGAAAGAAAGATCGGATTACTAGACGTATCGGAGTAGTAAATGACAAGATTATAGACATTTAACTGTATTTTTTAACCTCTCTTTCCTCGCTACACACAGGCTCTACCAACGTTTTTAAAAACTAGGTTTGTAGCAAGTTTGGCTTTCCAAGTTTATAGCAGGTTTGGCTTTCCAAGTTTGTAGCAACTTTAGCATCTGTCAATTAGCAAGTTTGCTGCAAGATTGTAGCAAGTTTGCAGCCTTGCAAAGCTAATATTGCTGCAATCTTACTTCAAGTTTAATGTACTATCTGGGTTGATTCCTCTCATCAGTTTTGTTTTTGTTGCTTGTGCAGATACAATGTTAGGTTTACTCTCGTACTGTATACTGTACACTGTATATGTGTTCTTACTTCAAATATGTAGTTATGACTTTTCTTTACAGGACACTTAAATTTTATTACAGGGCAATTATAAATTTTGAGTTCGTTTGACAGTGTATTAAGTCAGTATATACGAAATGTGCAAAAGTAAATTGTAGCCTATAAATTCCAATAATCTACTTTTCCGACTAATCAGGACCGGATTATACAAACTGTATTGTATCTAGAAGTTTGACACATGAAATAACATTTGCCTGATTAAGATGTGGGAAAGTATGAAACTGGACTACCGTCATAAGACTCACTGCTATAGGTAACGTGAAACTACCAACGATTATCCATGCTCATCAAGTCCATTCTACAGGAAGATCTGCAATAAACATGTTATAGACTCCTGTTGTCAATGCTAATTATTTATATTTTATTTGAACGTCCCAAGATGAAATGCTGGTGTTGACTATCCTGATGAAATTTTCACATTTTTCCCCTGTACTTTACAATGTTCGATCTATCTAAGACCGATCTATCTAATTATAATTACTCAATAATGTTAATATACCAAATTCCGTTCATATTAAAATTTGTCGTAGGCATTGAAACTACAGTTTTGCAATTTTAACGTATAATTATATGAAATTATACCATTTCTTCATAATTAAACAAACTAATACATGTACTAGAATTACTATCGTTTCATTTCTCAGAATTCATCATAAGATTTTGTAAATTTTGAAGCATTTCAAGCAGTGTTCGAAGTGGGTTAGAAAAGGTAAGGGTACGCGTGGAGAAGTGGGTTAGAAAAGTAAGGGTACGCTTGAACCTAGTGATGGCAATTGCCTATTGAAAGTAAAGGCAATGAGCTCCCATTAATAAAAAGGTAGGGGGTACGCCAAATCCAAAATGAAAAAGGTAAGGGCACGGCGTGCCCCCTCGAGCCACTCTCTCTCACTTCGAGCACTGATTTCAAGGTCTAGATTACACCTCAAATACGAATATACTCGGTTAGCAGCGAATCATTTACTTGATTGGAAAGGTTATCAGGAGTTTGAAACATATCAAAGAAAGATGCTGATATAGAAATGGTATCGGGAACAAAGTTACCTAATTGTACAGTAGAAATTAGATGTTAACAAACAATTGTAAGCTTTACGAAAATCATAGTTTCCGAAGTACTGAAATAAATCTATTGATAATATGATAACGTAATGACCCGTTTAATGCACAATTATTTTTATGATTATGTAGAGACTTTTTATGTATCCATTAAATATATATTTTTTATATGCAGTAAGTTCAGCTATCAAATGATATTTTCATTCCTAAAAAACAAGTTTGCATTGTAATCTAAATTCTAACATAATTTTTCTCCTACTTAAACTACTTCTTATCTTTCCGCAAAGGTTAACACAATGAAAGTAAAAGTTGTACATTGATTAATATCATGAATTGCCACTCTTAGCTTTGGAAAACCATGAGGATAAATAGTGGTAAAGTTGGTGGAAGAATAGCCGTTGACCATTGTAATTTTCATTATCAACGTCGTATTCGACTGCATTTATTGAAAGACGATTTGAATGGCAAAAAGTTACAGAGGAGGTGGATAGCTAGTTTAGGAATGGACGCCTTTTCTGTGGGGATTGGCTTCTATTTAAAAAAATACGTCTAATTTGCGCTACTTTGCCATTTCTCTGTATTTCCAAGAAACCGTTCGTATTGTTCAAGACAAGAATTTATGATTTGATATTCTTCTACGTATAGTGCTGTAATCATTGTTTTTAGAACATCTAACACGTCTACATATGAACCTCTCTCAGCATATGTTCTATCTTAAAAGTGAAAAATTGCTTGGTTTTAAACACCATTTTTAATTTCATCATTATTAACTCCGTTTACTTCAACCTCAGCATTTGTGACAAACTGCTCATGCATTCTCCATATGATATCAATAAAACATCGATATAATCAACTTCCTTCGATTCTAGTTCTCTAACCTTTTATGCCAATTACTCGAGCACCTCTATTAAAGTTTGCATTTCTCGAATACTGAGGGTTAATCGCATTATTGTCAATCTTCATTGTAGACACTATCACACATAATAGCAGGAAGTTACTGTACTTGTCTAGTACTCTATCTTGACACTTCGGGTTGTAATCTCCTACCTACTTTCATCATCGGAAGTCAAGAGTCATACTTTCAAGAGTCACCTGTTGAATCATCTTTAGCCCAGTTTCAGCATTCGATTATACCTTAAGAGAAATAACCTAATTACTTCTGGTTTGATGGGAAGGAAATGGTGAAAAGTTTGTGATTTTCGCGCATGATGTCGCTTGCATGGAAGTTACATTCAAGCTTTTCTACAGTTTGGTCTTGATAGTTAGCCGAAAGTGTGGATGGAGGAAGTAGAGAGAACTGGAATGAAGTTCAGTACAGGAAAGACTCAAGTAGTGAAAACTTCCAGACGAAAGAACCATGCCATGAAGCGAAATATACAGTAAAATATATGAAAACTAAAGAATTGTTCGCGTAAGTAGCGTGTTAGAGGTATCACACAGTAACAGAAACGAAACAAATAGCTGAGGGTCACAAGGTGTAGTAACATTCTGCCAAAGAGAAAAAGAATAGAGCTGGATCTATGGAATAAAGATGAGCTTCTGAAATGTGAAAAGGCAATGCATGAAAATTACCTTATGCCGATATGATGTTTGATTTCGAAATATGGACGTTTGGAAAGTAAAATACATATTATGACAATAACATTTCTGAGAAGTATGTTGAGAGTTACTGGGGAGAATGGGATCAGAAATAACGAAATAAGAAAGAGACTAGCAGTAGGAAGAGTCGAAAACAAAATAGAAAGGAGCGGGCTCAAAAGGCACGGATACACTTAAAAGGTGAATGAATAGAATCTACCAACAAGTAAAAATATAGATGGAAATATGCCTATAAGAAGAGCGAGAGACAGGTAGGTGAAAGGAAAGGCGGACGACGTCACAAACAGAGGATTGGAATGGAAGGAAGTAGAAGAGTTGGAACAATAACTAGAAGGATAAAAGAGTGTGGAGAGGTTTACGGCGTAATAAGGTGTGCTTTGTTATATACCCTGATTGATGCGTCACTGTTAACGGTGATGGTCAGGGAGCTGTGAAGTATTTCCGTCTGAACTTTAATGTTAACTAAGTTTAATTTAAGCAAGTTCTGTTGCCTCCGACGAAACAAAATTGTCGTTGCCTCCGACGAAAAAGACAATCTTACCCGCACAGAGAATTATCCGAACTCGGGTTACTAGCATTTAATATGATCAATTGTAATATTAAATTTCTAGTTACAATCTTGGCAGTACTACTGAAGCTATTACCAACAAACGCACCGAAAGAAGATGAAACCAAGGGAATATACATTGGGAAATTTTATTTTCATTTATTAGCTGCACAGGCAGTTTAATCCTAAGCACGTCTGAAGTTCTTTGGTGAACACAACTTTCCAAGGCAAGATTGTGGAAAGTGTTGGCCAGGGTTTAATTACTATCTCGGCATTCGTCTGGTGGGACTGGAGGGGAGTTCTGACAAATCTTCTTAATCAGTGTCAGTGCAGATCTGCAGGCATCGATCGGTTTTCCTCATGGTACGTGGGAACTTGGAAGATATCTTGACATAGCTAAGTTTCTTGTAGAAGATTGATATCCTATCATCAGAATAGATATGTTGTGAGTGATATTTAAAGAATTATATGAATTAATAGCACCCTTATCTAATAATCACTGTCTTATTTACATCCATTAGCTATTCTTAAATTTCATAAATTATTTTACACAATTACCTTGATAATTATAACGTTAAAGTTTCTTCTCATTCATACTTTCATTTGCTTATTTTTTATTTATTTATTTTCCCTGTTTATTTTGTCCTTCATATTTCTGATAGTCAAATCATCATTCATTTGTACATAGCTTTAATCCTGAAATGAAAAGAAAATGCCACATTAAATAGATGGTGTTTCATGATAAATACCGTATGAACTAATAACCGCAAATGGTCTTCAGCCCCAGAGATAAAACAGAAAATAATGAAGAAAACTTATCATATAACCTTGATCGATTATAGTTGTCTCCCTAGTTAAAGGTTACCAATTAATCCACTGAAACCTTAACGCCCTATTCTTTCTGAATACAAGAGCGACATTCGTCTTTTACAGTATCTTCATTTCTGGCTAACGAATATTAAGCTTTTGAATTTCTATGAACTGACCCATTAGTTTCCACTTCCTTATAACTCTTCCATTAGGTTCAATACTTTTATGGATTTTAAGTTCCTTAATAATGGTCGTGATGCAACTTTATCACATAATTTAATAAAGCAGATTTTGTGCACAAACTTTCTTTTACCCGCGGACGATCTGCAGTGATGTATTCGTTATTTATAATTATTAGCAAACAAAACTCCACTAAAACAATTACACTCCATCTCATAGATTTTAAAGAAGAAAAAATCAATATTTGAAGCAATTAGTGTATTGTTTGCTTTAAGTAACGAAGCAATTGTCTTAACATTTTTATCTACTTATCCTCAGTTTTCGCTTCTGACGGAACAAAATTAAGTTTGCATCATCATTAAATAATGTTTTTAGATAAAATATCTGGTGTAGTAAAAAGTAATCCATTATTTCTGCATGATATTGAAGGCTTGACTTACTATAGTAGAATGATCCGATTTAGGTCACATATGCGCCGTTTTGTTCGATAACGTTTTGCCATTTGGAAGGTAATATCATGATGCCCCTCTCATAGAAGCCCTTGTCCCTATTGGCAAAAAATTGAGACAGTCGATTTTCACAAGCCTCTCTTGAAGCGAATTTTTCACCAGCAAACGTGTTCGCCATGGACAGGAACAGGTGGTAATCACTCGGTGCCGGGTCCGGACTATAAGGTGATGCATAAGAACCTCCCAACCAAGCTCCCGGAGCTTCTGGCAAGTCACTATCGATGTGTGTGGCCTGGCGTTGTCCTGGTGGAACACAATACCTCTCCTATTGGCCAAAGCTGGGCGATTGCTGCCTTCAGACGGTCCAATTGTTGACAGTATAGTTCCGAGTTAAGGGTTTGGCCGTAGGGGAGCAGCTCATAGTAGATAATTCCCTGCCAATCCCACCAAACACACAGCAAAACCTTCCTGGCTTGGGCACCGTTTGCGCCGGCGCACCACGCTTCGACCACGACCGTTTTCGCGTGACGTTGTCGTAAGTGATCCACTTTTCATCACCAGTCACCAACCGCTTCAGAAATGGGTCGCTTTTGTTGCGATTCAGCAGCGATTCGCAGATGGAAATTCGGTCCATGAGGTTTTTTTGCGTTAACTCGTGTGGCACCCATACATCAAGCTTCTTTGTGTATCCAGCCTTATGCAAATGGTTCCACACGGTTTTTTGTGCAATGTTTAGCTCTTGGGCAATCGAAACAGTGCTTACATGACGGTCGGACGCGACAATGTCCATGATTTTATCGACATTTTCGACACGTGGCCTTCCAGTGCGTGGTACATCTTTGACGTCAAAATTACCGGCACGGAATCGACGAAACCAAAATTGCGCGTGATTGGCTGTTACAGTATCAGGACCATAAACACTATTCACATTTGCAGCCGCCTGGCTTGCGTTTTCGCCTTTATCGAAGAAAAACTGTAAAATATAGCGTATTTTCTCTTTGCTAGTGTCCATTTTGACGCGCGCTCACACAACACTGAGTCAACTCATCACAACTATCTGAACAGTGTTTGTAGTACGCAATCTTATCGTTTGAACGCCATCTTGTTGAACCCGATCGGACTTATACAACGCGAGCTACAGATCACTGAAGCCATCTATTGGCAAAATAATGGATTACTTTTTACTACACCAGATATATATATGTCTAGAATTCTTGAAAAAGGAATTGAATTGCTGTAATTGCTGAAGATTATATGGGGTGATTATGATACAGTATGTTTTAAGCTGAATATATAGGTAACATATATTAAAAGATAGGAAAATGACACAAAACGGTACAATAAATATTAGAAAGTGATAATACTTCGGCTGTTGACAAGAGTCGGAAATGGATTTGTAATATTTCATATTGCAGCAGCAGAGAACGACAAACCTAAATCAATGTATTGTGGAAGGGTACGGAGTAGCCTATTGAGTAAACGTGAATATAATATCAATGTAATAGATCAATGCTCGGTAAGGGTAATGAAAACGTACGAAAAAATATTATTTAAAGGAAGGAATTTGGAGAAAAAGGAACTAGATTATCTGAAATTAGAACTTGGTTTAATTCTCGTAGTGAAACTGTTGCCACACCATCTTTTGAGAACAGGTTCATAGCTTTTCCGGTGCTGTGTGTTGGATCTAACTTACATCCATATGATGTTGCATAAGTGCAGATATAAGGAAACTAGTGTATTTCATTAACATTTTAATCAGATGATAAATTACAATTGTCGAATTATGTCACCCAATTTTCTTGTTTATTAGTATTAATTGTCATATTGTAGTGGGGCATGGAGAAACCCTTCTTTGCCAAAATAAATCGAAATGGACAGTCTGTTTTATGCTTGGTGATATAGGAAAAAAGAAAATGGACTGAAACCATCCTACATATTAATAAAATTCGAAATAAGATATTAAAATATAAAATGTGGGCTTATATTTCAATTCATTTGTAGCATGTTGTTTGTTGTATTTAGATTGCATGATAGAATTGAAGATTACATCTGACGATTATTAATTTAAACTGAGATGAAGTGATCAGAGTCAGTGAGGCAATAGTAGAAATGTAAATAGCTGCAGGCATATTTTGGTAATTTTTGTAAGAATTTTAGTAACTTTTATTACTGAGAATTTTATAGAGTTGCAATTTGCCTGTTTTGAGTAACTAGAAACAGTATCATGAGTCGATGAAATTAGTGTCATGGTCTCAGTTGACTTGATTATCAACCCAAGTGGTTTTATACTTTCGATATCTAAAGGTTGACAGCGCAGTGGTTTAAATGTTTAGTGTTTGAGAGATAAACTTTTAGTAGATTAATATTGATCATGTTCTATAATTTTTTTTTCTAAAGCAAAGTTAGTATTTCAAGTACATTTTAGCTTTCTTCCGTTATGGATTCTAATCAGCCATTTGGCCTTATCTTAATATGTCTTATTGTTTTAAAATTTCAAGGTTTTATTGTAGCAGTTTTGTATTTTATGTTTGTGTTTACTGCGATATTACCTGGAGCAACAGAAATAAATATCCTCTTCTCTTGACTTTTGTATCTACTAATTTTCAAAGCAAGTTATTCATTCTTAAACCTATTTTTTATGACGATGTTGTTTAAATATATTACATTTTATGTTGAGCAATATCGCGTTTTTACTATTCAATAACACAGCGCCACATTCTCCTTTCTCTTTGTTTATGTCAAATTAAAAATATTATAAATACGTATTTCCCTTAGTATGACGTATTCTTATACGCTAGATCATAGTTTTCCAACCTCTTTCGCCTTGGGAAACCCTTGGAACATTTAACAAAACTTTGAAGAACCTCGGCTGCCTAACACATAATATTTTAATCGAGTCTACAGCAAAATATAGAGTAATATTGTAAGGTACGTGAACCAAACAACAATTTGCGTGTTTTAAATACAATTTTACTAATCTTTGCGGAACTTCTAACACTGCGTCGAGGAACACTAGGGATTCGCGGAACCCCTGTTGGGAATCATTGCGCTAGATTCTAAATGAAATCAATTATTGATATTTTTAATATGACAAAAGTAAGACGGAAATGACTGAAACCTATAATACGCGAATGTGATATTTTGGTTTTCGATTATTTTTTTTTAATAATCTGCTAGTATTCCTTTTACATCGTAAGATCAATATATCAATATACTTATCTCCAAAATCTTGAATGTTAAGGACATGCAGAGTTTTTATTTAACTGCAGTGTTCGATTTGTTAAGATTTCCCCCTTCTCTAGAAAATCTTCCATGACTCGATTTACATAACACTTGTCTGGGATATGAACAGACCTAAGCTACGTGTCTCAATAATTCTTCGCCATATTTGAAAATTGCACAAATCGAACACTATTTGACAGCACCATCGTTGAACCATTTGTATTAATTATTCTAGTAAACAAAACAAATAAAAAATATGATTAAATAAAAATAAATATAAATATATTTATTTAAATATATTTTTTATTTAACTTCATATAAATAAATATAAAGTTAAATATAAATATGATTAGAAAAGCATTTGTTTGTTTGAAAATGGAGACTATCTATCAAATAACGTATGTAAAACTGGAGACCATATTTTTTAATATTGCATCTGTGTTGAGTGTCTCATTTTTAGTTATAAATCATCTATAAATAAACCAAATACAAGACAAGTGTTTAACGCGTAAATTATATTCTTCTGGAGTAAATGAAATCAAATGTAAAATGATAAAACTTGTATTGGTATGGCTTAACGAAATCAGAAAAATAAGATTAAAGAATACGTCAGAGATGTTCAAGCAGTTAAATGAAACAGACCACAGCATCATCTAATCTTGCATTTTATATCAGTATGATTCACATATTGACAAATACGTAAAAATAATCGTGCTACATTATAACTAAAATCCAAAACTCAATACAGACACGTTAAAATTAATACAGACACGATAGTATTTGAATTAAACTTAGTTTCTAGTCTTAGATACTTTGTTGAATAAGCATTAAACAAACCTCCAATTATTTATCATATTTAGTTAATTTTCAAACAAACCATTGTTTTTCTATCATAATATTTTTATTAGATAAAATAATCAAATATACAGAATTTCTCCACAATTTTGCCAGTATACTACTTCAACGCCTGTCACATTTGTATTTAATACCTGACTACACATTTAAACCTTATTTGAGTCTTAGGAATATTAGGATACTTTCTTTTTCTATCTTTCTTTTGTGTTTTAGTGTTCGATAAAGCTCTTAGACTAGAATGAAAAGTCAAGATTTGCTTCGAAAGTATAAAAAGTATTCAAAAGTATTCACTCCAAGAAATTCGGGAAGGATAAACACGTGAATCAGAACGTGATTATATATTTATTCCAAACTCTCGATACTTACTTTATTTGGATATGAAGCAAATTTCCACATACTTCTCTCATTCAAAGTCTTACTCGAAGACTCTTTTCTAGCATATTTACTTGTTTCTTTCTTTCTCCTTTCTTTTACTCAGTTGTAATATTAGAACGGTAACCATCTAGGTTATGAACCCTTAGTAGAAAATCTATTAACATCTTACCATACCTCTGAGGATGTTTGTAGACCTAAATCAATGTAACGCAAATTATTATACACTTTCTAGAGAATGTACTTCATTAAAACATGCGTTGAGCGAGTTCCGAAACTTGCAGTTAAAAATGTAAATTCGTGTGTGCTAACTTTTTACGTTACGAGGTGATATAATCAACATAGCTCGACGTAGCAATTAAGGCTCTTATAAAACATTTTCTACCCTAATTGTGGAAACTAACCTGAATTTCATTGACATTGCAGCTTAACTAGTCTTTGAAGCACTAAAAGAGAGAAATTGCCGCTGTCACATGTTAGAACTCGGTGACTAGCAAGACACTTGTTTTCTATACTGAAAAGTGTTGGCCCCGTGTTCTGTCCCAATTTATATACATCTCGTCTCTGTGTATATGTGTGTGAGCATATTTGCTAATATTTGTACCCATTATTTGCAGTGACCCTACTTGATACTAAAAACTAGCTTTCAGTTTTGTCTTAAAATTTGTATTAGTGTATACCTAACACATTTATACTTCGTGTATACAATGACCCATCAGCTGTGATCAGCCTGCTGTTATCATACTTCTGTGTTGAACTTCAATCTTAGCGATTCAAAGTTTCATAACTCGCCTATTCCCTCCCTTCTTATCTGTCTCCCTCGATTCAATCCTACAGAAGATACGTAAGTAGAAACGGTGTATTATTGCATGGCCATTGCTTGTATTGTTTGCTAAATATTGACAATTCTCAGAATACGTATACGTGAAAACTCATTTGCTAGCAAAATACAATTGAACTGTAGAGAGTATAAATAAAAGCTCCTTCTTTTTTTATTGCATACCTTGAACTTTTTGTAACTTGTTTATTTTATATTTATTTTTTAAGCACACGCATATTTTTTATTTGTGTTTGTTGTCCTTTTCCCGAAAAATATAACTGTATGTTAGAATGTAAGAACGATGAATGTTATAGGATACATTAATATTGTAGCAGATGCTGGTATTATTAGTCAGTTGGTTTCCTTTTCAGCCGCACAACGACACCTGACACACACTTGCTAAGGTGAAATCCCAGTCGGAAGTTATCCGCAAAGTTTTAAGGGAGTATTTTATGGAACTAACCAGAGAACAGAAAACAGTATGTCTTTACATATAAAAAACGATTAAAATGGTATGGATTCTGTGTTGTGTAATATAGCAACGATTTCGCTTGATCCGAACGATATGATGTGAAGTTTTATGGAGGATATTACGGATCAAATATTGCTACTAAGTGGTAAAAAGGATAGGTGTTGTGAAGGAATGATTCATACTATTTATGTGACCGCTATTGATTTCTATTCGATTAATTCTATGTTATGTGTTGAGATTTACTATGTGTTTTCCAAACTATCATAAATCTTGGCTCATAGTTGATTATGAATAAAGAATTGATATTTCCTAACCTATTTTTCGTAGCTAGCTTCATTTCTATTGAATAATCTTTGAGAGTAACTTTAGTTACATTGGCGCAGTCGGTAGTGTGTTAGGTAATTCTATGTTGTTTGAATCACTTGACGTGAACGAATCTAATATCCACAAATATATAGAGCGTTTTGAGCATTTCTGTAAAGCTCACAAAGTAATAGAGGATCAACAACTGAGTCTTTTGTACTCAGTAGTAGGTTCAAAAGCTTATGAGAGGCTTAGAGACGCGTGCCTGCCTGAGCCTTTACAGAAGCTTAACTTTAATCAAGTAAAGGAGAAGTTATTCTATATTTTTTAACAGAAGCATTCAGAGATTATGGAAAGATATCGCTTTCATTTATTGAAGCAATTAGAACATCAGAGCATTGAATCTTATGTAGCTCAGTTAAAGCAAAAAGTGGTAAAGTGCGACTACGGTGAATATACGAACATCATGTTAAGGGGTCAATTTGTCCTTGGTATATATGATGACTGTATACGAAAACGTCTCTTGTCTGAGGTTAAGTTAAGTTTAGAAAAAGCGGTACAGTTAGCACTCATAGTTGAGTAGGTTAATGCTGATGTTGCATCAATGAAATCATCCAACACATCACATGAAGTAATATATAAGTTAACGCAAGGGACAACTAAAGAAAAGGAACCTAACCAAAGTAAAGTTATTAACTGTGCTAGATGTTTGTTTAAGCTCCAATTAGGCAAATGTAAAGCTTTTAATCAAGAATGCCATGCTTGTTATTACGAAGGACATTTCCGGAACAGTCCGTATTGTAGGTAAAAGAAAAAAAAATAATGACACAATCCTTATAGCAGGTTAATAACGATGCAGAAGAGTAGGACTTAATAAATAAACTTACTTCAACATATGTGGATGATGTTTTTCGAATATCTAGTGAAAATGATTTTACAGTGCAACACGGGGACAATGATTTGGTCATTTTTAGTACCATTTTCAATTGATACAGGTTCCTGGGATAACCTGATTTCATTACAGTTACTGCAAACAATAAATTGCGAGATGTTGATGTCACAAGGAATTAGAGATATTGTTTTAATTAATGGTACTACACTGCAGATACTAGGTGAAGTTACCTTGCATGTTCAACATAAGAATTGGTTGTATCAGTTGGTATTCACAATAGTGAATGGCTATCTGCATAATCAAGTTCTAGGTAGAACGGGATTAGATCTTATTTGTCCAGATTGGAAGCAGAGATTAAATCTAATCAAAACTGATGGTTTTATCGGTGACATTAAAATTCCTTTATGAAGTTCAGATAACACCTTAACAATTCCAGACAAACATCAAAGCAGTAAAGATTTTATTCGACAAAAATCTGATAATTAAATGTATAACTTTGCACCATAAATTAAAAACTGAATTAGTTAAGGTCAATGAGCACTTAACTAATAGGCTTGATATCTTACAGAAAGAATTAATTAATTTACATAGTAACTATAATGGCAGTAGCATGGAAGTGCAACAATCTTCGGTTGCACAAGAATCGCCTTCAACAATTTCTAATATGCTTTACAACAGAGCAAACAGTTTGTCGTCATGTCAAACTAGGGCTGATAATTTAAAAGACATTGGTAACAAGTTTTACAGAATAGGCGATATGAAGTCAGCCTTAAATCATTATTCAGCTGCTCTGCACATGGATCCATCTATATTATTATTGTATAAAAACATTTCGGCGTCATTGTTTAAACTAAACAGATTTAAGGAATCAATACAATGGTGTGACAGGATTATTGAAAAATGCATAAATCTCGATAAAAACAAAAATTTTTTGTGCAAAATTAAGGAGCGCAGATTACACGCCTTAAAGACGTTGGGTGAACCAGAACGGTCACATAGCGAATCGGTTCATTCTTTGTTCGTTACAAATGACAATGAAGCTATCAGCCGTTCTAATCAATTAGTGTTTTCTAACACAGATTCTGAGGAAGACCAACAAAGTTACCTCTCTTTACACGATTGGGCAACCCATGTAGAAGCTGTACCGCTTCATCCAGTGCAAGTTGAATTAGATACTAGAGATAATTAAGCACGAGGAGGTGATTTCTCAGATAACAATCGAAGAAGTTCATTCGCAGTGCTCATCAATAGATGTCGTTTTGCCTAACGAAGCACACAATAATATCAGTAATGTGCAGAAAACTCCGGGGGCAAGAAAATGAATTCAACCTTTCTAAATGCCAGTTGAGTGATTTATCCGAAGAAGTTGTTCCCCAATCCCAAGATAATGTTCAGGAAGTATCAAGTGATATGATAGATCAGGATGCTACCTGGACAATTTACATCATGTTGAAATCAGTAAATGATGAAACAAATTTAAAGGGGATTAGGCAACTCAGTGATATCAGCCCAGTGGGTGTGGAACCGAACCAGTCTTCATATTCATCCCCAGTACAAGCTAAACATAAGGATAATTCTGGACTAAAAGAAAAAAGAAGTATTAGGAAGAAAAACAGATCAAAGAGGTTCGCAGTGGGTTAAGAAAAAGATTAAAGAAATTAGGTCTGCAACGAGCTCTAGATAATCCTGATTTTATCAACATCAAGGATTTTGTGGCGGGATTGATTGAGGATGATAACTTAGACTTCGTAGTAGCTTATACTCGCCCATATATTCTGGTGCCTGGAAGATGGAGGGGAGAGAATTGCTAAGGCGAAATCCCAGTTGGAAGTTATCCGCACGGTTTTAAGGGAGTATTTTATGGAACTAACCAGAGAACAGAAAACAGTATGATTTTAGATATAAAAACGATTAAAATGGTATGGATTCTGTGTTGTGTAATATAGCAACGAGAATGGGTTTCGCTTGATCTGAACGATTATGATGTGAAGTTCTATGGAGGATATTACGGATCAAATATTGCTACTAAATGATAAAAAGGATAGGTGCTGTGAAGAAATGATTCATACTATTTATGTGACCGCTATTAATTTTTATTTGATTAAATATATGTATTTGAGGTTTACTGTGTGTTTTCCACACTAACATCAATCTTGGCTCATAGTTGTTAATGAATAAAGAATTGATATTACCTAACCTATTTTTCGTACCTAGCTCCATTTCCATTGAATAATCTTTGGGAGTAATTTTAGTTTAGTCACAACACTGTTTTTCCTTTCATGAAATTATGTTTGTATCGCAACTTTATCATAGCCGTGGAACCTCTACCACGTTACGTGCATTAGTTAGTTCAGGTTTGTAACGTTACCACATACACATTACATGCAATTTGTATTGCTTGCTATTCGTTTGAAGTGAAAAAGTGCAGTTACGATAAATTCATGACCGGCTTTAAGTCGATGATCCTTATCGTTTGACCATGCACATCACTTCTGTAAAATTTAAGTTACTGTTTGCTTGCTTTAATGGCAAGAAATTTTGAATATCAATGATCAAGCAATATCTCATCTTGTGCTCCTCGATTTTTTGATTGAGTAACGTGTAAGATGTCAATAAATAGACATTCGGTTGTATATAATAGATTAATATATTTATTTTATGTACATATACTTTGAATTTAATGTGTGATGTGAAATAATGTAATATCCACAGTCCACGTTAATTTTGACAAATATGTACATTAAATAAATCCAGTAATATCCACGGACATGTTGATTAACATGTTTACAATTTTTAGTTCAATTTTCCACAATCCAGTTTAGTTTCAAAGAACATGTTTCTAAATTAAATCTGTTAAAGTCCACGCACATGTTGATCAACATGATTACGATTTTAGTAATATTCCATATACCTTGGCAATAGTGGTAAAACAACTGACGTTAAAATTCTAAAATACGGCGATGTAGAATTTATAAAAATCTTATACAGGCAAACGAGGAAGCACATCATTCAAAGTCTGTCAATTTAATTCCCGGACTGATACTGGATCCGCGATTTGGGGGTTACGTTACTATACATCTACCAATCACTCACAGAGTACAGTACTACACCTCATATACTAGACCTATTCTTGAGCACTATGGTGCAGTTCTGTACGGAATCAACCAAACCAATATAAAAAATATTGAAAGAATGCGGAAATGGGCTATTCGGATAATGCGGAAAGCTCCACTCTCCCTCTCGACCTCCAAATGTAACGAATCAGTGTTGTTGCCTACCCTTGAATCCAGAAGGAAATACATTTTCTTGGTACAAGTACACAAAGCTATTTATTCGGCACACCATCGAACACTAAGTGAATTCATAGCTATTTCCGACAATAAGTTTTATAGTAATTTGCGTTCTAACAACTCTAACAATTTTCACATTCCGAAGTGTAATAAGACAAATTATGGCATGAAATCATTTTCTTATTTGACGAACAAAGTTTCGAACCAAATTCCAATTGAATTGAAAAAATAGGGAAATCTAAATATTTTCAAAAGGAAAATCGGGGACGTAATATATGACTACTGAATAGTGCGCACGTTAGGCCATCATTCACTCACATACTCACTCATTGTATAAAATCAGATCTTTCAACTATTCAACCCAAATGTATCTTTTGTTTGTTTTATCATGATTTTTTTTTGTGTGTTTTGTTTTCCATCATTGTGTTATACTTTAACTGCATGGACATGTATATGGTACTTATTTTGTAACTTTTCTATCTCTTTCTTATGCTTTTGCATAATATTTGTGTCTGTTTTATGTTGTTGTTATTTTGTTGTTACTGTAGTAACGAGAAAATAAATGACAGTACCGTTAAACACGGGACGTCTGGTTAAAATAGCCAACGCAGGATGTGCACAAGGTTTCCTTTCATCCAAATCATTTAAAAAATCATCTAGATTGTTGAAGCTGAACACTTCTTGGAGCGTTATCTGTCACCAGTTCATCCATATTCACCACCATCTCTGCGTTTCTAGAGATAGATAGGCGTCCACTGTCCGTTATCGTCCATCTCTAAAGCTGCCGTACAACCTGAATACTTGTGCACAAAACATCGTCTCCGTACGCATCTCTTTTATCATCGCGAATATCTCTGTTACAGTCTTACCCAGCTTAATACAGAATTTTATGTTCGCATGCTGTGTCCAATTTTAGTGACTATGACAAGGTGCACGTAAAAAGGTCATACAGCACAAGGCACCACACAGACGAGCGAAAACACGTTCTAATAGAATCAGCCTCTACAGAGATATACATTGCGAGAGCAGTGTTTCCAACTGAGGAATTAACTTGACAGAGCTTGCACGTCTTGGAATTAGAAGAAAACGTGGTAATCCATGTCGATTGATTTTTTTTCCGTCCTCCTAATTTCATAAGTTTTGTCTGCAAATATGCTTAATTGAAGTTCGAAAACTTCAAGTAGTAACGAATGTTTCCAATCAGGCAGTGTTCGATTTGTCCGGGGAGGGGGCATGCCGGGAATTTTCCATGGTGCGTGAGGATTTAATCCCCTGTTGTTGATTCCGAATATCACCCCAACCAGAGATAAAATCTTTGTATTTGCACTCAAACAGGTAATAGGCTGAAAGTTACCAGCAGTCACTAGTTTTAATATCCCCCCTTCGTAATTTATAAATTACAACAAATTGAACACCGCAATCAGGTATCAGACTTAGCTGACCAAGGTTGTATTGTGCTGTAGATTCGAAAGAACTAAATCTAGAAATATAAATAATTTCAACCTTGATTCTTACTTTTTCTTGCTTTAAGATATTTTGTAAGTGAGTTTAATAATAATATATGTGTTTCACATAATATATATAAGTGCTTCACCTTGTTTTATCAGAATGTCAATGGAATAAACGGGAAAGAACTACAAATATGAATTATGGATAATATGAATTATGAAAACTTCGATTATTTTTTGTGACGTAGAGTTGGTCGAAGCCTGATAACAATCATTTTACACATTTGTCGGATAGATCCATAAGGATCGTTCTCTTGACCTAACTAACTGTAAAAAAGGTAGAGGGTGTATTTTATTTTTGAAATTATACCAGTATCGTTCGAGCATCTAGACGTTATTTTATTGAAAGTAAAACTTGCAGGTATAAAGTCTTTTTTACTTGGTATCCACTACTTTGCGCCGAATTTACCAGTAAAAGATTTTCAAGTGTATCATGAATGGTTAAGGAATTATGTTTTTGACAATTAATTTAAGGTTATTTTAATAGGTAACTATAATGCGAGTGGCATTAATTGGTACAAAGGAATAATTAATACTAACCACCACTACAAAAAATTGAAGGTGAAATTGATACTTGAGTTGTGATCTTTTACATTCGACACAGCTGACGTTTTAAATGCCCCTAATCATGTTTTAGATCTACTTCTGATTAACTTCTTAGATCATAAAATTTATTTTAATGTTCCACAACTAACAAAGGTTGACAAATTCAATCCCCCATTCATTTTTCAATGGTTTTTAGAATTGTAACGGAGCAATTTTACAAATGATGATAGCCATGTAGTGTAGGATTTTAAAAATGCCAATTTTAATCCCTTATACGTGGACATGAAGAATATCAAAATTGAAGGTGACAATATGTTAGGCGTCAAGGAACATCTTACGGAACTATATCACCAAATTTATGCATGTTTTAATAATTATATTTCGACAAAGGAAAAGAAAGGTAACATTTTATACAAGGACCCATGGATGTCTAGAGGTTTAAAAAAGTTGATAAATAAGAAAACAAAATATTTTATTGCTTTTAAGTGCACAGGTAATGTGGAAATGTATAGATTAGTAAGCAAATGTACCAAGAAGTACGTAGAGAGTTTATGAATAATCTAGAATTTAGAGTTAATAATAATAGTAAATTCTTCTGGAATGAATACAACAAAACTAAACGTCACGACGTTCCTAGACAAATGGAGTACAAGAGACTACTTATCGTAATATGACTGACATAGTGAATTCTTTTAAATCAATATAAATGTCCATCTTTAATAAAAATGAAACGAGCATTGTGAATACAGATTGTAAGGATGCTCATAATATTAGTGGAAGTTCCCCTAATAATTCCGCAGCACGTATAATCGGCTATATCCATATTGAAATCATCTTCAGCTATTGGGGCGGATTTTATACCAAATTATGTTATAAAAGGCTGCGCTGAAATATTGGTACCACATTTGTTTAAGATATTTAACAAATCTCTGGTTACCGGCATTTATCCTGATATATGGAAAACTACATGTATAGTAACTATGTACAAGGGAGGTTCACAGAACGATCCATTAAATTACAAACCAGTTTCCCTCATATGCTTATTTGCCAAGATTTTTGAAACAATTATGTATGATAATTTATTTTTAGACTCAAAAACAATATATGTGAAAATCAGCATGTTTTTTCAGAGGAAGAAGTGTTGAAACGAATTTATGTCAAGTTACTGATTATATAAACTATTATATTAATAAAAGAGAGCAAGTTGACGTAATATATATTGACATATCAAAGCTTTGATTCTGTTAGTCACACTACCGGTATATTACTTAGTAAATTATCAAATATGGGACTAGTACCAACATATATAAAATGGTTTGGAAGCTATTTAGAGCACAGATCTTTTCAGGTAAAAATTGGGCATTGCTTATCAAATAAAGGGCTCAATAGTTAATGGAATCCCACAAGAATCTCTCTTGGGTCCTTTATTATTTTCAATTTTTATTAATGACATAGTGACTAGTGTAAAATCCTCGGATATACTTTTCTATGCTGATGATATAAAACTATATAAGGCTGTAAATAGATATACAGATAATGTTTTGCAAGCAGATTTAGAAGCAATTATTGACTGGTGTAAGAGAAATCGACTAAGTATTAATAAATCAAAAACAAAAATTATAACGTATACAAGGAAGACGAACTGTTACGTCAGCAAATATACGTGTGGTGAGTTATGCCTTCAGGTAAATAACACTATGAAAAATATGGGCCTATTGTATGATTCAAAATTGAGATTCGACGCTCATATTGCTAATCAAGTTAACGCTACAAGAAAATTAATAGGTTTTATTTTCAGACAATGGGGCTTATTTAATAGCCCAGCTATATACATATTTCTGTACAAGGTGCTAATTCGACCGAAATTAGGATTTGCTTCAGTAATTTGGAATAACCTTGGGGTCACTTTAAGTAATAAAATAGAAACTGTTCAAAAGTTATTTGTCAGAATGGTTTGTCACAGAGCGAAACTTGATTACTTTGATAATAATTATAACTACTGGCCAAATCTTTTTCTTTAGAAATGTTGAACGATAGAAGAGATAGAAAAGATTTCAAGTTTATGTGCAAGGCAGTTAGTTATAGATATAAGTCAGACTACACAGTTAATGAAATTAGTGTTAATGTGCCTTTATACAATATTAGAAAATATGTACCTTTATCTGCTGCTAATAAAAGAAATATAAAAAGACTTGTACAAAATTATAACAGTTATCATATGTTCTGATTCTAAATTTCTCCGTGCATAATGACTTGTGCTATATATTTGTTTTTGTTTTTTCTGTTCTTAGCACATTATAATAAACAAACCAATAAATTAAATTAAACTATTGTTATTTATTTATTTACTTTTAATCAGCGTAAAGAATTCAAGCCTTCATATTAGCTGCATAGACCTTCGGCGTTTGTTTATTTCGATACTGAGAGGTGTTATTTCCTTCTCTCCATGAATACTGGGATTATTTGCTTACATTTCCAAGTTTTAGTTACATAATTTGCAGACGTGTAAAAAATATTCCTGGTTTTATCCTTTTATAACCTTATAATATTTATTTATTAAGTATTCAAATACAGCTTAAGCCATTTTACATTGGACTAGACTAGATATTAGAAGCAATACAGAGCTAAATAAGACTTAAACTATAACCAGTCAGTCGTTCAGTTCAGTAATCATGTAATACACAGAAAATATGACATTTTTCATTATTATTAATTTACTCTCACAATATATTTAGTTTATGAGGCTGTAGGAGGTAAGATTTTAAAGTGATACAATAAAAATTTTGGAGTAGATTCATTTAAAATTTGACCCTATCACTTTTTACAATGATACTAGGTAGTTCGTAATAGTTCATATTCTAAATAAAGTGTTATCACTATTTGTACTCTGTAATTTTGAATAGGAACCATTCGCAATTTTAGAGATCCAGTAGTTTTATAATCCCTCGAATAGATATCTCAAGCAAAGTTTCTTCTCATTCCTCTTTCCATTTTTTAATATTTTTAAAATTTATTTTGCTTTGGACATATGAATGTAGAAACCAGGTGATTAATTAAAAGATAAAAAGTTTCTGTACTTACCTAGGACTTCAAAGCCTTCCACAGGGAACCATACCCATGGACTTCTTGGTCAGGTTTCCTTTTCCGGGAACGAGTTTCAAGAGCAGATTGTCTTCCAGACAGGAACCAGGATGTTACATATGCTTCAGGGTTGAAATTTTGGTTTCCACTATGTTAATGAACATTAGGTCGGATACACATTCAACTAGAATATTGCTTCGCAAGGTGGACATAATTTCATTTATAGAACTGAATGAACGTTCACATTCAGCAGTTGATATCAATATTGTATATGGAGCTGACACAACTGGCATAAAATCTTAAGGGAAGTATATTTTTTGTTTCTTTAGACTTTCTAAATGCTCTCGTTATTCTCTGTTGTTTTCAAGTCAAATTTAAAAATCATACTATACATACAAATTGAAAAAGTTTCGGTGGGTACCTGCTCAATTTAACCTCTGCTAGAAACAGCGCGCTGTATAACACTATACGCGTTTAACACTAATTCCAAAGCGTATCAATAATTTTTCGCAACCTGTAGTTAAAAAAGATGTATAGGCATTACAGAAAATATTTTTCTATATTTCTACACGACTTTCCTATAAAAAGAATGAGGGATTGTGAAATTGTCTTTTGTCTCTTTACTAGTTTATTTCTTTCTCTTATAAGCTTTTTGAATGCCACAAAGAAGCCCAAATATTATAGTTACATTTCGAACCAGCTTTCAGAAACAAAATGGGCTGGTATTTTTATATTTCTTCGAAAAAAAATCCAATCTAACTCCTACCCCTTTAATGACATTTATAAAAAAAGTGTGTGTATTAAGTATAGAAAACAGTACTTACGTGTCAGAATTCAAAGACGCGTACACAAGAACTTCACAAACACAATAAAAATACGGCAACATTTCCCCAAAGGCGTGTTCAAATAATGAGCAAGGATACGGACAGAGAGGACTAGTGGTAGGTAGTAGTCATGTTGTCAACTGAAGCCAAGTACATAGTGGCCAGGTTATGGAAGCGCGAAAGTAACTAAAGAGAAAGGAGTAGTAAAGGAAGAGTGGAGGTAACTAGAAGTTGGGGAGAGGCTTCCTAAAGGAATAACAGGGTAAAGAATCTGCGGAAAATGGGATAATAATAATAATAATAATAAAAATGAAGGGAACTAAATTGAAAATTAAAAAAAAAAAGTTTGACAAACTTTCCGTGTCAACATCCTGAAAATTCTTAATCCTGATTCGCGTGCCACAGTTGGGAAGAGATGGGAGCAGATGTACATCATGAATCCGTGTCGTTTCCTATTGTATGAACACGCCTTCGGCGAAACGTTGCGCGTTTCTATTGTGTTTGTGAAGTTCTTGCAGACCTGTCTTTGAATTCTGACATGTGACTACCTTAGTTTACCTTCTAATATATATATATATATATATATATATCAATATATAAAGAGAGAGAGAGAGAAGACGGCAAAAACAGTAGAGAAAAGGTACTTACATTACATTATACAAAGACAGATGTACAAGAACATCATAAACACAATAAAAACGGCCACTTTTCGCAGAAATGTGTTCACATAGGAGAGAAGATGGACAGAAAGGACTGGAGGTAAGGGAGGAAAGGCTGGTCATGTTATCATATATATCTTCATGTTGCAAATAATATACGCTGCAAGCACAACATTTGAAACGTTAACTTTAAATCCATATAAAATATTAATCCGTTATAGCCATATTTAACAACTTGTCAATCTTAGAAAGTACATCCAAAGGCCATTTTCTATGAATCTGAGGGTAACTCGCTGAAACATCTGTGGCATAAACACTAATTTCGTTAGCTAAGGAGCTCAGACTGTTGATTTTTGATGTGTTAGGAAACTTTCTAGCAACCTTTAATTTTCAAAATGCTGTTGGGCCAACTTCAAATTTTTATACGCAACCATGTCTTGTGAACCCTATCAATATTTTAAACACTATCAAATCCACACGTATGATTTATAATAATGAATCGAAGTTTGCGAACGTATAACTTCGTAAGCATCCTCCGTATTGATTCACCACGGTTAATCGAAGTACACTGGTTGTTAGTAATGACGTAATTTTGATAAGAAAGACTTTTCGTCCGTGTATATTAATTATTTATTCTAAGACAAAAGAAAGAGCAAATAAAATTTAAGGGGAAAATCAGAATAAAATGGTTCAGGATACTTATATGAACTTCTTTTAATGAGGAAACTTCATTTCACAGAAGTTTAGACACTTTGTATTGCAAAACTTCGGAAAAGAATACCAGTATTAATGCCCGCACACGACCGTGAAGAGGGCAAAGGATGGGGCATGTGCTTTGTGCCTTAGTAGTAGTCTTTATAAGGCACCGGTACTATCTTCACGATAATGCAAAAATCATTATAATGCTTCATGGACGTATTATAATGACTTGTCCATGAAGCATTTTATGAATAGCACATTTTTACATTGATTTAATACGTTAGAACAAAATTCTTCATTTTCTGAAATATTGCAATGCAAAGTGTCTAAACTGCTTCATGAGGTGAAGTCATATAAGCTTCTTGAATTATTTGATCTAAACCGAAAATTATAATTTCTGTTTGATTCTTACTCGAATTCCAATTCTAGAAAAGAACTTTGAAATCTATTACCCTGATATCTATAACAAAATGAAATGTGGAAAATGTTGGACCGATAATTTCTTGGGTATCCATGTATATAACTAAAGAGGATGCACCAAAATATAAAGAGTCCTTACTTTGCTATTCAAAGCTTGGCATAACTAAGAATTTCTGAGATCTCATAAAATTTAAAAATGTGTGTTCAGACAATATATGTTTGTTTCTTTCCCATCCCACCATCTCAAAAAGTTTCCAGAAACCATTCTCAGAGTATAAAAGTCATTGTATTGATACTGTAGATTTGTCTCTGTGTTTATGAGATTATCTATGAAATTACACGTGTATTGGAATCAACAAAGAGAATTCCTTGACTAGAGGTAAATAACGTAATTTATACTTGAAAACAACCAATCTGATGTTAGGATTATCTTGTTCCTTGTTTTGTTTTTAGCGGCTGAGGTTTATTATTTGCTTCTCTTCTGCCAGTTGTATTATACAGGGTGTCCTTGAAATAATGGTGGAAACTTTGGGAGGAGATTATTTACATTAAACCAAGGAAAAAGTTCCCTTCAAGAAATTGCAAAATCTGATTAATTTTGGAGCTACAGGCGCTCAAAGTTATGCAGGCATCGTCACAAATTACGTCATATCTCGACAAGTAATGGTGTAAGCGGGGATGGCTTAGTAAATCCCACTCGAAGTAGTATCCGAAACACATCTATTTAAGTTGTGTTTATGATTGGTAAATACAGCTTATAGGGCATTTCAACGCTTGTCCTATTAAACCATTTAATTCATCGACAATTAAATCTGTAGGTTGCGAATTCTGTCCATGATGCACTCTCTCAATCAAAAACACTGCTTAAAGCGATCTATTAGATACTACCTTGAATGTGATTTGCTAAGTCGACACCGCTTACGTCATAATGTGTTGAGAAGTGACGTCATTTGTGACGATCCAGCCGTAACTTTGAGCACTCGTATCTTCGAAATTATGCATAATTTTGAATTTCTTGAATTTTTCTCTTGTTTGGATGTAAATAATCACCTTCCGAAATGTGGGCCATTATTTCGGGGACACCCTGTATTTCTTATCTCCTCTCCTGTTGTGTTCTTGTACATCTATATCTTGTGATCACTTGCTTGTTGAGTTTGCAACACTTGTACACTAGACCAACGTACCCGGATTCTCTCTCTCTATTTTTGTTGTATTTGTTGTTGTTATCTCGTTTCCACTTTGTTGTTGGTTATTTTATGAATAGCACATTTTTACATTGATTTAATACGTTAGAACAAAATTCTTCATTTTTTGACATTTATATACATAACATTCAATTTATTAGTAGATAGTATATTTTTTATTTTCGATTTTGTGGTTTAAAGTTAGAAAATCTTTGTTTTTCATTCTAAGAGCTGAATAACGTTCTCTTAGTTATATCTAACTCATAATGCATTTAATTTTAAAGTTTAATTCCATTTTTGTTTAAGTATCTACGCAAAATGTAATCTATCTTAAGTTTCGGTTCACATATTATCTATATACTCACACCAACTATACTATTGTCCTCCATAGATCACATGTTTTTCTCCAAATATTAGGATCATAAATAATTTCTAGGAGACAGACGTACTACATGATAGCAACAATTATTACGAAAAAGTCATAAAGGAATCAATTGATATAACAATGCATGAACAAAAATTTAACAAAGACGATAATAATTATAAATTAAATTATATCTGGAAAACAACAAACAAATCATCCAATGATGTCTTGATAAAGCATATTGAGAACAAACTTTCTGATGGCGACATACATGGTGCTGTCAGACTTCTAACTTCTGAAGACAGCTTCGCTCCATCAGACCCCACCATTTTGAGGGCCTTAAAAGAAAAACATCCTCCGCACCCTCATGCATTTGCTCCTCCTAACTTAATAGATCATAATATTGATGTGAATAAAGTTACGTCCAATGAGTTACTTAAGGCGCTTAAATCATTCCCTACTGGTTCGGCTGGAGGGATAGACAGCATGCCTCCTTCAATCCTCAAAGATTTAATACTTTATAATATTCACGACTCTAAAGATCGCCTTACCAAGGTTATTTGTGATTTTCTTTCTATGATCTTATCAGGAGAAGTGCCTATAGCAATATGGCCATTTTTCTTCGGAGCTTCTCTGATAGCACTGAAAAAGAAATGTGGAGGCATTAGACCAATCGCTATAGGGAACACATGGAGAAGACTTTCTTCTAAAATTATATGCAGAAGACTTAAAAATTAGCTAATTCAGCACCTTTCTCCACACCAACTTGGAGTAGGCATTCAGCATGGAGCAGAAGCTGCTGCACATACTGCACGCATATATTATCCATACCCTCACCAGAAGCCTAAAGCCTTCCTTAAGATTGACTTCAAAAATGCTTTCAATGAATTAGACAGGCAAGCAATGCTCACAGTTATCAAGGATAATTTTCCTTCTATCTATCCGTGTGTGTTTCAAAGTTATGCTCAAGCCAGCTATTTATTTTATGGTAAGGATATTATATTATCTCAAAGAGGAGTACAGCAGGGGGACCCTTTAGGACCTGCATTATTTGCAATGACTCTTCAACCTATTGTCAATAATATCAACACTGATTTGAAGACGACGGAACCATAGCTGAGACCCGGATACTATATTAAATACATTAAAGGATATCCTATCCATAGGAAGGCAATTACAATTGGTCTTGACCTTATTTTTTCTAAATGTGAGATTAGCTTTTAGGAAACTACAATCGAACAAACACACATACTTCTCACAATGTTCAACGAAGTGGCTCCAGGCATTCAATTACTTTCTCCGTCACATGCTTTTCTTCTAGGTGCTTCCCTCTCTACTGACGCAAGGAGATCCTTATTAATTGGGAAAATAGCCAAACTTGAAACGTACTTTTCACGTCTTTCATCGATTTCTGCTCACTCAGCATTTTATTTACTAAGATCTTCTTTTACCATACCAAGGTTATTATATTTTCTGCGTTGTTCGCCTTCTTGGAGAGAAGAAGATCTACTTGAACGTTACGATAACACCATTAAATCTGGTTTAGAATCCATCCTAAATTGTTTCCTTCCTGACCACACATGGCTTCAGGCTTCTCTCCCTGTCAATTTTGGAGGACTAGGCATTCGTCGCGCCTTAGATTTGGCTATTTCCGCCTTTTTGGCGTCATTCTATGGTTCCCGATGCCTGATAGAATCACTTCTCCAAAATGATATCAGTTCTCATGGAGATTCTGAGATTGAGGCTTGCTCTTCAAATTGGTCATTATTAGTTGGATCATTCTTGCCCGAACTTGATACTAGATCAAAGCAATTTACATGGGATGAACCCATTATCAAATCACACCTCTCGTTCTTACTCCAGACTGCAGAAAACTTAGAAGACAAAGCCAGAATAATTGCCGCATCTTCCTTCGAAGCAGGTGCTTGGCTCAAAGCTCTACCTTCGCCTCCTCTCGACCTTCACCTAAGTAATGAAAGTTTCCGAATAGCAGTTGGAATTCGCCTGGGTGCAGATATTTGTGAAAGTCACAAATGTCAGGCATGTAAAACAGAAGTAAATAAAAAAGGATTACATGGCCTTCCTTGTTCAAAGAGCGCAGGTAGGCATCCTCGTCACTCGAATGTTAATGACATTATATTGAGAGCACTAATCTCAGCTGGCATTCCTGCAGTACGTGAACCTATTGGATGTAGCAGAACAGACGGTAAAAGACCAGATGGGATGACTCTGTTACCCTGGAAGAGAGGCAAACCATTAATTTGGGACCTCACTTGCTCAGACACGTTCGCTCCTTCCAACCTCCCTTTTTCCTCAATCCAGGCGGGAAATATCGCCAGTAGAAAAGAAGCGGAAAAAAGAAGAAAATATAATAATCTTGCACAGAAGTACCATTTCATACCCATTGCTATCGAATCCAGTGGTTCATGGGGAAAAGATGGCCTCAACTTCATAAAAGAAATAGGTAAGCGTATCACACAATCATCTGGTGATGATAGAGCAAGCACCTTTCTTATCCAAAGAATAAGCATGGCAATTCAAAGAGGTAATGTAGCTTCAACCCAGGGAGCCATATCCAAAGGCAAGGAATTAGATGAGATATTCCTACTGTAATTTTGATTTATTTGACGAAACGTTTGTCACTTTGCATAATTATAAGCAGGTAACCGCTAACATGAAGCCTACCGTTGTATCAGATGAAATGTTTCCTGAAGGAGCTGGATCATACATGGAGATGGAAGAGGTAGGAGGTTCTGATGGCCTGTTTATGTGTTTGGCGGCAAATGAGAAAGCAGTTCATACAGACCTTTCCAATGATTTCGAAGACATATTTGATGATCACGGTCTTGCAGTGATTGTGATGTGGCCTTCCGAATCTTCATAAAACAAATTGTGCAGAAAAAGGAAAAGTAGACTGAGGTTTTCTGCGTTTTTTCCTTAGTAACACCAGACAAATAACGGGATGATATGTAACCTCTGGTATTTAATATTCGATTAATTTATGTATTAACCAAAACAAGTTATCATATCTGTAGAATAATATTATTTTTATATTAATTTGAAATAAATAGACTGAGAATAAAAAAAATTCAAGAATTCAAATTTGATTTATAACGTCTCTAATGACGCACAGGTCCATATGTAAAGATTACATGCCATGTATAAAAATTACTTGACGTAAAACTCGAATAAATTTGTTAGTTATGGAGGATCGTCATGAAAGCTAAGAGTTTCAGTAGAGCTTATTTATTGTCTCACTTAAATTTCCTGAAAGAGTTTTAAAGCACTGTCAGGAAAGCCTAAACTTTTGTTTGAAGGTTTTTGAATTAATTTTACTTACTATAATAAAGAGCTTAAGATCAAGTACTGTGGACTTTGTAATGAATCATAAAAATATAAAGCACGTATGCTTTATTACACAATGTTTGGTCCATATAATCTCTAGACTTTACATCTAACTTATGCTTAATTTATTCCAGTAAGAAATGGGACAAATATCTATTATAATGACTTTAGTACTTGTAGTGTACAAAATGTACATGAAGTAGATTTATTTTTCATTCTGTCCCTAAGTCCTTTTGAACCACAAAAGACATGTTTTTATTGATTAGTAAAATTTTATTTACTTAATAATTATAAAAGTATCTGAAAAGAAACTCAATGTCCGTTTTATTTGTTAGCGTCACCTTCAAGTACCTAAATCTATTTAAAGAACCATGCATCTTCACTTCGGCCACCGGACTCGAATGTAAAATTTTCGTCAGCGAAGCTCTCAGTAACACTATAACTCCCAAATGAATGAAACATAATACACTGAAGACCTTGCCTTCATTTCGCTTAAGTAAGCAAGCTGTAGTTTGTACCTGTTTAGCTCTTGCCCTCCTCGAACTTCAGGTATAGAGCATAAGAATAAGAACAGTGTTGCTCTTGTCGTACGAGAGCATCGGTTCAAAGGGTTTAAATATAAGCTAAGGCTTTCCCTCATATGAAAAAAAGTCTATACGACGACCGGATTTATTGCGAAGAGATAACAGGATGTTCAGAAAGAAATCGACCTTAATCAGTGTTACCTAGTATGCCTTTACATATTCTATACTTTGTCACCCAGCTTTTAAGGGCCGGTTTCAAGGGTGGAATCACATGATTAGAGACATTAAATCCCGAAAACGTACCTGGAACAGTGGCGGATATGATACTGTCCCTACTAGAACTTCTAGGCAAAGGAGGAAGCAGAAAGGAGCTGAAACTCTTAAGACCTATGGAACAAACCGAGCAGCAAGTGGAGGTGACTGAGATTGAAACCGTTGGCAAAGAAGAGCGAGCAGGCAGTATTTCTTTACTGTATCAATTATTGCTGAAATTTGGCGATCAAAACAAGAAACTAGATGATATGAACAACGACAAAAACCAGCGATTTAGGGAGTTTAATAAAATAAAATGAGGATGTTGAAAACGACCTGAAGAATGAACTAAGCCAGCAATTTGATACCCTTCAAACCAGTACTAAGAAGGAGATGCAGGAACATCATGAGGAATATCGCTCGAACTTCACGAAGCTAAATGAGCGACTTGAGGTCCACATCGAAAGTATACTATCTTTGAAATACAGGAAGATCATAAGAATGCAGAGGCTATTCATCACATTCATAAGGAACATGATGAGTGAAAAAGGAAGGTAGAGCGAATACAGACTAAAGTGAGTAAGGAAGACTTAGAAAAGTACTGTAAAAAAGTGATTGACAGAGAAATAAGGAAGCCATTACCATCCCGAAGTACTATGGTTGAAGAAATAGAAGATCGATAGATGTACCTTAGAAACTTATATAATGCGAAATCTCGTGAAGAACTGGGTACAAGCAGAGTGATGTCATTCCCAAAGGAAGCCTGATTTTGTGCATGGCTTAATGAGAGCAATAAAATCTGGAAGAAGCACTCGAGAAGCTAACATTAAAGATATCAGTCAACTGCACAAGTGGAAGGTAATGTGAATCATGAGAGCCCTACTAAATATTTTGAGAAGTTGACGTTTCGTTCAGAACACTAGGAACGGATGAAGAGGACCGGATGTACATCATCTGTACAGGAATGATAAGCAGTGCTGAGGACTGGTTCTACATAATTAAGGATAACGATAATTGACGAGATTTTAATGAAAGCTTCTTAAGAGATATGCTAGTAGAGATACGATTGAAGACAAAAGACAAGCTTTGAAGTATCATATAATTGCTTGGTCCAATGTGACGAGTTTGGAGCAAGAAATAGTTCAATTCATCTCTAATTTAACCCGAATCGACCAGAACATCACAGACAAAGAGTTATTTGGAGAGGCAGTGGGCGTCCTATCATGTGATCTACAAAAAAATGCTGACATATACCAATCATAACAACGCGGAAGGATTATTAGAATTCCTTGGCAGACAAGGCGGCATACGAATAAGAAGAAACAGTAACCAATCCAGTGATAACAACAACTTGCAGCATACAGCCTAGACCCTACAAGAAGAAGTGGGAAAAGGATGATAATAATAATAAGAAGAAATTTACAGGATACAATAATAGTAAATGCTCCAAACCAGCAGAGAAGAGAAACCAGAAATCTATGAGCGTGTGAACGTGTACTGAGGAATGGAGCAGATGATGACGCTACTACAGCTTTCCCCTTGGGGTATTTATGTACTCCGTCTGTAATGCAATCTAACACCTTAACTAATGCACATCGAGACTCGAGAGATATTGATTTAGTATTTGGGTTCAACACACTTCAATTTACTCGGTATTTTCAATCTCATCACACCACAATTTTTCTCCACGGTACTTTAATGCTATGTGCACTTCCGTGAAATTAGACTTATCCGAATATTTTCCCTACTTTCTGACTTCTACTATACCCTTGTCATTGGGTCCGCCCTAACTTTACACTATAAACATATTTATGGTTGTTGTTTTCTTCCTATATTTTCCTCTAAAAACTCCTAAATACTCATAAGTCTTGGCCACGTTTTGGGATTTATCATCATAATCTCAAATCTTTGAACAAAATCACGAAAAAACCGTATAATTTTAATATAATATTCATTTCCAACTTTTACTGGCATCTATAACCCAATCCACTGTAAACCTTTGAGTAACATTCCTTGTTAAGCACAACATTGGGGAAAGGAAATGGAGAATATAGTAACTACGGTCTCTTTTCTTAATATTCCACGGCATTTGTTTCGCAGAACCTAAGCAAAACACTAGAAATTGTAACATGCAACAACTGGTCACACTAAATAGGAACACTCCAAACTGGGCGTTAACAAATGTAACGGCATATCATCATCATATTCAGCAATTTTCTATCCACTGCTGGGTGAAGGCCTCCACCTTTTCTTTCCACATATTTCGGTCTGATGCTATCCTCATCCATGTAGCTCTTGAAAAACGCTTGATTTCATCTACCCATCTAGCATTTGGACGTCGTCTCGGTCGTTTCTTTTCTCTAGGAATCTAATGTAGTATATTTGTTGTCCATCCGCTACGTGACCGGCCCATCTCCACTTCATCTTCTTCGCAGTCTTGATTACATCCTCTACCTTTGTTTTTGCGCGAATACGCTAATTTGTCTTCCTGTCCCTCCTGGTAATTCCCAGCATGCTCTCCATTGCTCTTTGTGTGACTCTTAATCTTTGAGTCGTTTGTGCATTCATTGTCTAAGTTTTACAGCTGAACATCATCACAGGTAAAGCTCATATATATGGCCGGGAAACCGGGACTGTTGTCCAAAAAGGCTTCTGCCACTAACTGGGATGAACCTCTTAATTATTCTTGCTAAGGCTTAAGGGAACCGATCGGGGTAGACGCATAATGTCCAATTCATACGTTCACGTCGTGGGGCCTATTAATACCAAGCACCTGCTTGGCGAACGAACATAGATGGGCTGCTCACCAACCCGCATTAGCAGACAGCGTGGTGAGTCAAATATTTGCACCCCTCCTTTCTTTACACATGATGGTACAAGTAAACGAACAGTCTAGGAGAACCTCATTGCCCGGAGGACGGAATGCAGCTGACAACAGCAGCGATCAGTGCTACAGGAAGTCAGAGGGTCAAATTACCCGGGTTTGGACTGTAGTCTGCCAGAAAACGACACTGCAACTTGAACGGAGCTATACGTGGCGATTATGAATTGTCAGTCACTTGCAGGAGAGGGAAAATTGGAAGAATTGGAGATTGAACTAAAGAGGATTAAGTGGGACATCATAGGAATATCAGAAGTGTGGAAAACAGTTGAAAATACCATCAGTACACACGTTCTACTTCAAAGAAACAGAAAATGGAAAACCGACAGGCGTTGGCTTCATAATTAATAAAGACCTGAAGACACGGATCACAGAAATGGAGGGAATTTCACATAGAATCGCACGGGTAGTAATAAAGATAAACAACAGATACAGTATAGAAGTTATACA
Source organism: Lepisma saccharinum (assembly GCA_022664845.1). Taxonomy (NCBI): domain Eukaryota; kingdom Metazoa; phylum Arthropoda; class Insecta; order Zygentoma; family Lepismatidae; genus Lepisma; species Lepisma saccharinum. The sequence continues at coordinate 4,383 of JAGDQP010005838.1, read as the reverse complement.
AGTATATGCTCCAACAACGTCACATCCGGAGGAGGAAGTTGATGACCTATACGAGGAGATACAGAAGATTTTGGATAGTAGCAAATCGCATTACAAAATTGTAATGGGAGACTTTAATGCGAAAGTAGGAACTAACCAGAGCAGTGACACCAAAGTGGAAAACTATGGATTTGTCACAAAAAAGAAAAAAAAAAAACAGAGGAGAGAAGTTAGTTCAGAAGCTGGACTAACCAACACACTGTTCATTTCCAATACATTCTTCAAGGAACCGCCCCAGAGAAAGTGGACATGGAAAGGCCCAAATGGGACTAAAAACGAAATTGACTACGTTTTATCGAATAACAAGGAAATACTGCAAGACGTGTTTGTTCAGAACAATTTCAAAATCTCGAATGATCGTAGATTTGTATGATGTAAGCTGAAATTAAGTACTAGGCTTGAGAGAAAGAAGCTTATCAGAGGAAAACCGCCACTTTTAGATCTGGAAAATCTAGGGAAACACAGATAGACATTCGAGATAGAACTAAGCAACAGATTCAGCGCCTTGGAAGAGTTAGAAGATAAAGAAGACATCAATAGCAGAAATAAAATGCTGACTGAGATAATAAGATAGACAGCCAAGAAAATAGCAGGGACCAGAAAGAAAAAAGAGACAAAAATCTCAGAAGAAACTAAACTCTTGATGAAGAAAGGAAGAGAGATGAAAGAAAAGGGAAATTGATTAAAGAGAATTTAGCTCATAGAGCAAAATGAAACCGTAAGGAAAAAAATAAGAGAGGATGTACGAAGATACAACGAGCATCTTGTAAGAAATACAGTCGAGGAAAACAAGAACCTGAAGAAAACCAAACAGCCGCTCGTGATAGGCTAAAAGCAAATAATTGCAGTTAAGAGACCAGACGGGACCGTAACACGAAATAAGGAAGAAATTATAAAAATATTTGAAAATTTCTACAGAGAATTCTACTATTCCGAAGAAGAACTAGGAAATGAAGATTCAGAAGAAAATGATGTAGAAGTCCCAGACGTAATGAAAGAAGAAGTGGATAAAGTATTTCGAGGGATGAAGAACGGAATATCGCCAGGAGAAGATGACCTCACAGCAGAGATGTTTGAATAGAGAGGTGAAAAGTTGAAAGGGCAACTTGCAAAATTATTCTTAATGTGCCGGAGGAAGAAAGAAATACCCTCAGGTTGGAATAATGTTATCATCACAAGAAAGGGAACAAAGAACGCGTCGAAAACTACAGACCAATTAGTTTACTGTCAGTTCTATACAAAATGTTCACCAAAGTTATTTTGAATCGTATTGAACGAGACTTAGATTTTAACCAGGGAAGGGAACAAGAGCCCGGATTTCCTCGTGGATTTACCACGATGGAACACATACAAACATTGAATGAAGTTATGGAAAGGACTAATGAATATGAACTTCCACTGCGTCTGGGATTCATATATTTTGAAAAAGCTTTCGATTCGGTCTCCTTGGCAGCAGTACTTAAATCACTTGAACATCAAGGCATCGAAAGTGCATACATCAAAATACTGCGAAACATTTACTCGACTGCCACATTTGTCATTAGACCACACCAAGAAAGTGAAAAATTTAAAGTTGGAAAAGGGGTAAGGCAAGGAGATTCAATTTCTCCGAAACTGTTTTCAGCTGTCCTGGAGTGAGTTTTCCCAAATTTAAACTGGGGTGAAGTTGGAATTGAAATTAATGGCGAATATCTTCATCACCTACGGTTCGCTGATGATATAGTCCTCTTTGCTTTAAGTGCAGAAAAACTACAAACCAGAATGGAAGAGCTGTGTAATGAGAGTTCGAAAATAGGCATTAAAAATGAATTTTAAGTAAAATAAAAGTAATGAACAATCAACATGCTGAAAAGAAGGAAATAAAGATTAGCGGAGAAACAATAGGCATAGTTGATGAGTGTGTTTAACTAGGCCAGCTCAAAATATCGAATGCCAAGTTGACTGATGAAATAAACAGAAGATGTGAAATGGCGTGGAGTTCGTTTGGAAGACTATACTTTATTTTCAAAAGTAAACTACCAATGTGTCTGAAGCGTAAAGTTTATAATCAATGTGTCTTACCTGTAATGATGTACGGCTGCGAAACTTGGACATTGAATACGCAAACTACTCAAAGATTGAGAGTCACACAAAGAGCAATGGAGAGGTGCATGCTCGGAATAACCAGGAGGGACAGGAAGAGAATGAATGGATTCACGAACAAATAAATGTAGAAGATATAATCAAGACTGCGAAGAAGATGAAGTGGAGATTGGCCGGTCACATAGCTAGACGAACAGATGGAAAATGCACGACAAATGTACTCTATTGGATTCCTAGATTAAGAAACGACAGCGACGACGTCCATATGCAAAATGGGTAGATGAAATCAAGTGTTTTTCAGGGGCTACATGGTTGAGGATAGATCAGCGAGATATGTGGAAAGAAAAGGGGGAAACCTTCATCCAGCAGTGGATAGAAAATGACTACAGGATGGACAAAAATTCATAGTCAAACCTCTAGGAACGAAAAGTTCTCATCAAAATTAAGAGAAAATATGGCTTTGTAATTTGTCGAATTCCGCTCAGTTTCGGAGTACAGGCTGCCGAACGTGCCAAAATGAACTTTAGAGCTTGATATTTCCAATAGTATTAACAGTAGAACTGCGGGGTCAAGGTATCCTTAAAGACTTCCAACCTGTTCATTCCAAAAATGCATATTTCGAAATTATGCGATGGTTGCACAAGGGATTCCCCAAAGGAACTAAGGGATTCCCAGAAATTCTCTGGAAGTAAAGGTAGGCCGAAATGTGTATGGACTTTCCAGCAGGTAACAATTATTCGTTTGCGCCAAATCGATATATCAAACAGATTCCATTTGCCGAGTGATTTTTGTAAAAATGCGTTGTTGCATAACCAACAGGTGTCGCAGCCATTCTCTAAACTGGCATACATTTAACGAATTGTTTATTTATTTGTTATTAATGAGAGAGAATGTCATCGCAACATTCCTTCTCTCTCCTTTACAGACCATTTTCTTCTTAGATATTTTTAAACAGCACTGTTTCACTAGGAGTAACTGGGTGCGGGGCGCTTGAAGTAAGGTAATACTGGAAACAAAGATATACAAGAGGGCACGCGTGCCGCTAATGAGAGGGTCGCGGTATGCTAAAGATAAAGAATAGTGTTTTTCCATTCTACTGTTGCTTGACCTTGAGAACTCGAGGCTGTGTCCAGAGTTTCTTTATCCTCCCCATTCTGTCAATGACCTTCGGAAACTGGGAAGCTCCACACACCATTGTCACCCTCGAACGATAGAAAAAAGAAAAATTTTAACTTTGGAAGAAACAGTTGAAGCTATACGCGAAATTGAGAACGGAAGATGAAAAGTTGATTTTTGTCATGAATTTAGTCAGGTTAATTTTACTGTTCCGTGGAATTTAATACAGTACTCTGTTTTACGTTATATTATATTTAACTATCTTACACGGCTAAACTTTAATAAAGTACTGTACTTTATGTTGTGTATCGACTTCGCACTGTTAATGCCAGGTTTCCAGGTGAATACAATCTAAACTAGGCGTATTTAAGTTTGTTCTGTATCATTTTCCATCTTACTCGACTGATAGCATAAAACTCGGTTACAACGACACTAGGTTATAACGACACTATTTTTCAAGTCGCTTCGATGTCGTTATAACCGAGTTCTACTGTAATTTGAATGTACTTCTCAGAGCCTTATTCCAACACACTCTTTGCAAGAAACACATATCAAGAATTCAGGGGGATGTACATTTTTTAGAAGAAAAAAATTGAGTTTGCACTCGTAACAAGTATTACACAATGACAGCTAACCCCTCAGAAAATTTCCTAAAATCGCAAACAATCACCAAGCTATAGCAGTTTTGTAACAATGAAATACATGGGAGTAAATGACAGAGTTGAAGTTTAAAATGTGTTTTACAAGAAATCGCCTGTCATTGTCCCCCCTCCCCTTCTTCTTCCGTCCTCAAAATATTTACTTGTTTGTTTACAAGAGTATTAATTATGGATTTATACAACTCTCTTTAAATATGTAACGTAGCATAAAATACTTTTTGTTACACTGTCTATGTATCTGTGTATGTTGTCACAGTATGGGACGAGGCTTGAAACCCGGAGCATGAGGGAGCAATGTCCCCGAGTTATTATAGTGAAACACAAAGTAATAGTAAAAGGAAATATACGCGTAATTATATCTCCCCGTTAGAATAGAAACAGCTTATTTCCTGGATTTTTGAGCTACAGGTAATTGATTTTTGCGGACGGCAATTATGATCAAAAATAGATATCTTTCTTGAATAACACCGTAATTAGAAATTAACGT
>JAGDQP010005837.1:44679-75764 GCA_022664845.1 Lepisma saccharinum | reverse complement strand
CCATAGTGACACAAAGAAAATCACTCGCAAAATGGATATAACTTCTTTTGTGAGTAGAATTCTTTCTTCACTCTTCCATTTACCCCGAAAGGGGTTTTATACTGATATCACTTATTTTGTAAGGCTGCCTATTAAAAAAAGTGCATAGTCTTCATATAAAAGATCGATTTTGGACAATCGTAGGCTCCGTATCTCGAAAACGGTAACTGCTATCAAAAAATAAGCTTCGATTTACTCCAACTTGTTGGGGCCCGCAATTGACCCCAAAACCCTCCGTAACCCTTTATTTGGGACTAAAACAAAAAGACAGTAAGAATGACAGACGTGACGAAAAGACAGTAAGAAGAAAAAAAGTCGTAACTTTTGAACCCGTTCACCGATTTTGACGTGTGATACACCATTTGAAATGTATTGGAGCATAGATTAAGATTCCGCAAGTTTCGGCCGTCTATATGGTCTGGGGTCAGTGCTATCATCAGAAATGAAATGTTTATTTCCTTTCGCACCGTCGTAACGGGTCCCAGAGAAGTCCTACCGACCCATTTTTTTTCTGTGTCTTAGTATGGCAAAGAGCTTTCAAATGGAAGTTCAAGCATCGGGCTTATATTTCGCTAGATCCGAAATTAGCTGTATACATTGGAGAGCTGTTAAGAGACTCATTTGTCAGCGTCACTCGAAGAGCTGCCGTTCTTCATGATAAACCTTAATCAGTTAAAGAGTTTTGTGTTTAAAAATCAGTACTCGAAATGTTTGTACACTACATGAGAGCTTTCTTTAGACTTGTTATACTGATATTTGGGATGGCCACCTATTTCATGTTTCTTCAAAGTGCTTTATTTTTTCTTTCGTTTGTCTAGGCCACGCCCTTCCTCTCTTTTTCTTTCAGTTTTTCCTTATCTTACCTCTTTACTCCCTCTCTGGTTTCCAATTACTTTCACTTTCTCTTGTTCAGACCACGTCCTTCTTCAGTTCAGTTTTACGTTTACCTCCTCTTTTCTCTGTCTCACGTTTCCTTTCACTTTCCCCTTTTCTTGTTCAGGCCACGCCTCTTTTCCTTTCATTTTTACGTTTACCTTCTCTTTTACTTTTTTGCTTCACCTCTCGTTTTCTTTCACTTTCTCTTTTCCAAAGCCACGCCCTTCCTAGTTTTGTTCTTACATTTAGGTCCTGTTCCCTGTTGACCCCTTCTCTCGTTTCCTTTCACTTTCTCTTATTCAGGCCATGTCTTTACTTACCTTCACTTTTACGTTTACTTTCACTTACCTCTTCACTCCGTCTCTCCTTTCATTTCACTTTCTTTGGAGTGTCAGAAGTGTGTGCGGAGTGGGACACGCAGTTACAAAGAGGTGTTGCACAAACCATACAACAATCTATTGAACTTAATACAGTCGTTTGACAAAAATGGCCTTTAGGTCTACCCAGTTAATTTAGGTAAGCGTACTTTTTATTGGTGATTTTCAGTTTATCGAAAAAAATGTTCCTCTTCACACCATAAAAGATTGGTAAAATAGTGAAGAAAATTCATTTCCAAAATTACTACATTAATCGTTTGAAAACCTTGTACTACGAGTATAATTGATCCTGACCAACACCTACAATGTTCAGTATCTAATGACAATAGTTTCTCTCGGGTTGCATCGCAATTTCAGTTTGTTGTCATCATATGTTTGCTTGCAATTGAATCAACATGCACGGCAGTGCATGAGCCAAGTTCTTCACGTCAGAAAACGTCAGCACTGCCAGAAGCATGTTATACAGGAACAAGAGTTTATGGCAAAATCGACGATTTGGGGGCCCCGTAAGAAAAACGATGTTAAAGATAGGAATATGAGCTTTTGCCGTTAAGGAGATATGGTAGATATGTGCAGATGTACAAAATTTCATATTCGTATCTCAAACTATGTTCTAGTTGTGGACCCCTGAAATTGCACATTTTTGGCTGACTCACTCACTGACTGACTGACTCACTCATCATATTGTTTAGGGTGTTTGGAGTAAGTTAGAAACATGAAATTTGGTATGAAGGTATAGGATGATAAGTAGATAAAGGAAAAATTCCGACATTTTGAAAAAGTCGCCATCTTGGATTCAGAATGGCCGCCAAACCTAAAATTTCAAAGAATACACAGCCTAAACGACTAAAGATATAACAGTGAAATTTGGTATGAAACTACATCATTGATAGCAAATTAAGAAAACTTTTTAAAAATTTGAAAAAGTCGCCATTTTGAATTCAAAATGGCCGCCAACCCTAAAATTTTAAAGAAGACAGCCTGAACGGCTGCCGCTAGAATAACGAAATTTAGTTTGACAGTACAACATTATTAGTAGATTATGAAAATATTACAAAATATCTCTAAAGACACCCCCTTGGATCCAAAATGGCGGACGTCATAAATCCAGTTTCCAACTGCTTGAGCCAGAGATACGAAATTTGGCATAATGATGTATTATCAAGAGTAGTTTAGGAAAACATAACAACGTTTTAAAAAATTCACCATCTTTGATTCAAAATGGCAGCTGAAATACCATTTTTCACATCGTTCGAGATAGAGAAATGAAATTTGGTATGACAGTGTATCATCACGAGTATGTCACGAAAATATAAGAACACGTTAAAAATGTGTCCATCTTTTATCCAAAATGCCCGCCTAAGCCCCACTTTATAACGACTGAAGCTAGAGAAACGAAATTTGGTATGAAGGTGTACCATTACAAGTAGGTTAGAATAAATTCGGCTCGTCTCCCCTAATAGGGTGCAGTTCCCAGCGGGAGCCTGATTGCGATAAAGGGGCGCGCCCCAGCGAGGCCATCTTGGAATTCTGGGGGCAGCGCCCGACTGAGGTGAAGCGAGCATATACATTACACAAGTGTAAAAAGCTGCAAAATACGAGCAAAAGCACCAGGGGTGCAAAATGTCCAGTCAACTCCTTCAACCTTAAAAAGTGGTGAAATGGAATATGGATGAGCCTAGTTCCTCGCGCCAACTTCCAATACTCCTGCGTGTCCTACCAAGTTTTACTCGTCACAAATGTTAGCATTGCCAGGAGCATGTTATACAGGCAGAATGTGGAAGTTTCCCCATTTGGACGCAGCGCTCTGGAGTATGAGGGAATATCTGCATCATGGGGCGCAGTGCCCTGCAGATTCTGGTTGTGATAAAAGGACGCAGTTCCTCCAAACTCCTCAAGTTCGATGGCGGCCTGCCGTGGGATTCTTGGCGCAGCGACGCGAGCGAATCGAGGGGAGTATCAACACGCACGGCAGTGCATACAGCCGAGTTCCGCGTGTCACGAAACGTCAGCATGCTATACAGGAACAAGAGTTTATTGCGAAATCAGCGATTTTGATGTTCTGTAAGAAAAAAGATGTTGAAAATTGAAATATGAAATTTCGAAGTATGACGGTATATCATCACTAGTAGATTACAAAATATCTGCAAAGACATCATTTTGAATCCAAAATGGCTGACCTCATAATCCATTTTCCAGACCGTTTGAACTAGAGATACGAAATTTGTTATAGAGGTGTATTAACAAGAGTAGTTTAGGAATAATTTACATTTTTGAAAAAGTTGTTAACTTGGATCAAAATGGCCGCACAAAAAACTTTTTCCACACCATTCGAGCTATAGAAACGAAATTTGGTACGAAGGTGTACCATCACAAGTAGGTAACGCCAATGTAAGAAAACCTTTTAAAAATCGCTTTCTTTAATTCAACATAGCCGCCCAAATACCATTTTCCAAACCACTGAAGCTAGAGAAACGAAATTTGGTATGAAGGTGTAACATCACGAAAATGTTTCAATAGTCCTAAAAATTTGAAGTTGGGACGAGCTGGCAACAGCCTTAGGGTTGGTGGCGGTGGACGTAGTGGGTTTTAGGATCCCCACCACCCTTATAGCTTGAGGATCATGAACCTTCCCACCTCGCGCCAAGTTCCTTTGTTCCTCTTACATGCTGTCACCAAGGAACTTGGCTCATCCGCCTCCCATTTCACACCTTTTTAGGGCTAAAGAACTTGGCTGCACTTTTTGCACCTCTGGTGCTTTTGTTCGGATTTATATCTATATTTTCGCCATTGAAAGGAAGAAACTTGTAAATAGGAACAGTTTCCCATGTATTGGTCTATTTAATCCACTAGCTATTAGCCTATGTATTAAATTAAATAACATATTCACATAATTGATGTTAAATTGAAAGGCGTTTAATTACTTTATGTAATAAAAAAATACAAATATATTCAACATTTAGTAAATTAATTATTCCCTGCTTTCCTTTCAGTGTTGCTAACCCATAAATTTATTGCCAGTTACAGTTTCCGTTATAATTTAACCTTTGTACACATCTAGTTGAAGAATTAATAAAAATTCTAATTCTAATTAGAATTAGAAGAGAAATTAGAATTAAATTGATTATTGTCAGCAAACTCATCAACAGGTTTCGCTCCTTCTTTAATTTTTACTTTGTCCGTCTGTAACACGACCCAACTTGGGTAGATGAGAAAAACTGACTTCAAATTTGTGTTTAGCGGCTTCCTTTACATGGTCTTTTACAAACTGGTGAGTCAATAGATTTTTATAATTATAGTTATTTTCTAATGAAAGATACTCATTCTACAACGCAGATTTAGAACTGAACGAAAGCAGCTAGAAATTTACATCTAATTGGGAGTCAGTAACATCCATTTGCACGTTCATTTCAAATCTTGTGAGTGCAGTGGATTAAATGGTTAGTTAATAATGTAAGGTTGAATCCACAAAATGTTTCCCAGCGACTGACTGAGGGTTTCCAGGGTTTTCCTCAGTTACACGAGACAAATATCGAGATGGTATCTTCAAACATAGGCTCTTGTTGACACTTTCCCGCATCCTTTTCACTCCCCAATCTTGACCTGAGCCTTTGACGCCTGAAGGCCATAAATAAAATTCAAATTCAATTCTGTAAATGTTTATTTTAAACATTTTATATTTGAATATTCTTCATTGTTTGCAAAACTGTATTTGGTGCTTCACATAATATGATGGTTTTCATCCTAAGAAATACCAAAAATCTAATAAACATTATTGAAACTATCTGAGTACACCAGGTTGTCAACACTGTCAACGCGATTGCGCCATATTTTATCTTCCATGTATACTCTACTGATGGAAATCTATTCCTCAAAGTGAAATTTTATTTTAAAGCGTCGTTTATACCTTCTGTACCCTGGAGGTAAACTACGCTATGTCACTTTTCGCAAAACTAGAACTCAGTTGAAGGTTGTGTTCATTTGAGCACTATATGTCATATTTTTGCGACATAGAGTTGTATTACCAATTGCCAATTTTTCTACAAAACGAACAATGACACACACTAGTGTCCAAAATTAAAGCAGAATTTTCAAAAAAGTGATAAATGATTGTTTTAAAATGTATTATATCTATGGATGGTCTAAAACATATTTCTATCCGTTTTAATGTAGAAAGACATAGTTAATGGTAGAAACGAAGGGTTAGCTCGAGTATGGCAAGTGACTGCAGCCCTAGGCTGTAAAAATGACAGAGTATACGAAGGTGTTGATTATCAGTGTTTCTTAAAGGTAGATGATACTGAATAGATTAGACACAACTAAAGGATGACTGTTAAATGACCCTTTACGGTGGAGATCCATTGAAAGACTTGAAGCTGCACAGTCACAGACCAAAGTAGTCACATAACTCAGAGTGAATTCCTCACAAGGAACCCATCTGAGTGCGAGGTCGGAAAAGCAAGAAATCGTTGGTTGCACTGGAAGCCCCTACTCACCAAACAACCGTATACAAAATATTAGCTGCTAATAGCCACTACAGGGGGAACCAGGGGGTGAGGACTGATATCAAAGACAGGCGAATTGAAGGCAAGTTCAGGAGGACGAAACGGACACGGGGGAGGTGGAAGAAACGTGAATCTTTGGAAATGACGAGACAAGGTGAAAAAAGAAGGAATACGTATGTCATGAAAAAATGTGGCCAACGGCAGGGGGTGAAGGCACAAGCCCGGAAGTGGTGCACACTTGACGAAGTGTATAAAGAGCCACCTGTGGAGTATTTCTAGCGTGTTGGACTTCAAATTTGAAAACCTGGGTTCGATTCCCCACCAGCCAGTTTCTTACAATTCATTTTATCTTATCTTACGAAGTGTAGAAATGGCAGCAGGTCACAGCAGAGGTTGACAGTGCGCCTGGGAAACGCTGTTAACAGAGATCGAAGCGCCACTGGATACCGACGACGTGTGCGTGTTAATAGTTGAGAATGCGTAGACGGGTCGGACGAGAGGTAGTCGTAAGGGAGTGGAAGGTGCGGACACGAGAAGAAGTGAACAGGCAGTGACGAATATGACAAGTGCAACAATCTAGTGTGTCGAAAAAAAGGTAGGTAGCAATGGAAATCATGAATAAGGCAAATATTGCATGTTATTTGCAACAACAGTTGCCAGAGTTGACATTTCGTGTTCCAGGGACGGAAGAGATATCCGATTAAGAAAAAGAAGTGGCAAATGACATTCTAGCATTTTTACAGGACGATACAGTGGAGTGTATAATAGCATATACTCTGGATTGTGACGACAACGCAGAGACGGATGCACATGAAGGCGAGGTGCATACTAGTGACAGTGATACGGCAATCAATCGCGATGCGGGATCATTATCAGCAACGTCAGATGGCACAATACCCTCCCCACAAAGTAAACGGAGTAAAGGGGAAGCAATGCTCGTGGAAAAGGTACAGGCTATTCTTACCTACATGAATGAACATCCAAGTCATAAAAAGAGAACCATTATGAACATATTTCACATTAGTGAACAACAATATGGTCAAGTGGTGCATAAAAGAATTACGGGGAGTCACAGGAGGATAAAGCAAGATTGTTACGAAAACGGGTGTTCATGCAATTCAAGGAAGCTCGGGAAGAATTACATGATGTTCATGATAATTATATACAATGTTATGAGTATTAATGAGCACTTCATATTGGGTACACTGACTTTCAAGCAAGCAAAGGGTGGCTGCATAAGTTTAAAAAACACTACAGAATTGAGAGACGTAAGATCACAAAATTTCAAACACGACGACAAGTTGACGATGAACAACGAACTGCAAAGTCAGCAGAAGAATTTCTAGATGAGGTTAACAGACAGATTCCCACATTCAGCAGGAAATACGTTTTCAATGCAGACCAATCAGGATTCGAAGATGAGATGCATAAGAAAGGTACTCTGGCTATTCGTGGTAGCAAGACAGTTGTGGCACGAGCAACGTCCATGAATGTGCTGACCCAATCTTACACCATAATGTCAATTGTTAGTTTGGATGAAATTTTAGTGGGCAAATTATTTATTGTTCAGCGTGAAGTTGGGGGTTCTCTACCGTCCACCATTCGGCCCCGTATGGACGAACTTACACGTATTAGGGAATGTGTAAGTCACTAGCAGCAAGAGTGGTAAAATGGGCTTACAGGAACTGCGGCTTTGGTTTGAACACTGCTTTGGCCCATAGCTGGTGACAATATCTTGTTTCTGCTAGACTCCTGGTCGGCGTATAAAAATCATGATATTCTGGACCAAACTATCCCACCGGGAAAGTGTGTGACGTTGAAATTAATTCCACCGGGAACCACTGCCCAAATTCACTCGTTGGACGTATGTTTTTCTGTGCATACAAGACGTACTTTCGCGCCATTTGTAGTTACGCTATTCGGGATGCCCGTTTGCAGGAACAACTGCATGATAAACTGTTTTGCATTCGACTGCAGGCAATCACCTTTCATCAATTAGCCTCACTTCAATATACCAGTATGATTGTGTATTCATTTCATAGAAGTGGTTACCAATGTGATCGTCCTGAACGCTTTATAGCTAAAAGGGAGTTTGCCTTTAATCTCACCGAGATTACATTCTGTCATCAATGTGGATTATCATTTTTTATTCGTTGCTCGTGGTGCAAGATGCCAGTGTGTTTAGACCATTTCCTCAACATCGCAAATGTATATTTTGTGACATGCAACACGTGTGTTCCGTAGGAGTTTGGAGTATGCATCACCCATGGGACCTTGCCTTTCCATCCATGTCACCTGTTTGAGGTACGTCACTATTAGTTCACTTATCTTTCTCCTTTATTGGTGTTTACTTTTTCGCATGATATACACAAGCATACACACACACACACACACGCACACACACACAGGATACACTGTATTTACGCGGCGTCGTTCTCTCTTGTGGTCTCTTGATATGTCTATACTTGGACCCGCATGCACCGTTTCAGGGGCTTGTGCTTCCCCCCTGCTGTTGGCCACATTTTTCCATGAAATACGTATTCCTTCTTTTTGTCTTGTCTCTTCATTTCCAAAGATTCACGTTCCTTCCGCCTCCCGCGTGTCCGTTCCGGCCTCATGAACTTGCCTCCAATTCGCCTATCTTTGATATCAGTCCCCCTCCTGGTTCCCCTTGTGGTGGCGTGCTAATATTTTGTATACGGTTGTTTGGTGGGCAGGGGCTTCCAGTGGAGCCAACGATTTCTTGCTTTTCCGACCTCGCACTCGGTGGGTTCCTTGTCGGTAGTTAATCGTCCTTGGAGACTGTTGATTACACCTCCAGAAGACCAGTCAAGAACACTCAAGAGTTATATCTGGAAGTGAAGATCGTTATTTACTGATAAAAGCCAGGCGCCACAATTGGAGTAGTATCCGTCAACTGGTATCAGACCGCGATGCTGCAACAGGAAAGCAGATAATTCGGAAAACTGTGAATAAAAGGCTTGGGGAAAGATGACTGTATGCAAGGTGACCGGTAGTTTGTGTGCCTTTGAACGCTGCTCAGAGAAGGAATCGTCTACAATGTTGTCGAGATCACAGTCATTGGGCAGATGTAAATTGGATGTTCGTATTATCCAGTGATGAGTCGTAGTTTACTCTATAGTCTGATTCTGGACGATGCATCATCTGGAGAGAACAGGGAACAGGATATAATCCTTCCAACATCATCGAACATGATCAATACGGAAGTGGCGGGGTGATGTGGGCAGCATTAGCAGCACCTGAAGAACGCCTCCGCGCGAAACAACCAGGGTGAATGGACAAGGCAAAACTATATCGCGATCAAATCTTGACAGTTCATTTGAGAGTTTCGGCAGCTTGTGGGAAATGCCCACCCACCCTCATAGAGCTGTATTGGTGGACGACTTTTGTTGAAACTTTAACCATTGCCCTTTCAGACTGGCCAGTGCGGTAATCGGCCTTAAATCTAACTGAACATGTTTGGGACAACCTAACAAGGTGAGTTGCTTCGCGATCACGGCCACCCATCTCATTTGATGCTCTCACAATAGCTCCGAAAAAAATAATGGGAGCTAATGCCACAAGATCTTCTCGTTACACCTGTCCGTACTATGCAGCTTTGTTGTCAGACTTGATCGCTGATAGGGGTGACTATACAGTATACCCTATTAAGCTCCATTTTGGTGGTGACTATATACCCTATTAAGCTCCTGGCTTGTATCCGTTTGTGATATTACAACCATAATATTGTGATATAAATGCTGTTTCTTTGCATAACGTAAGATTTTTCATTTTACTGTTTGTGTGCAAATGTACAGTAAGTTATCAAAACTAACAGTAGATGACTCTGTTAACTTTTGACATCCTGCCCTCTGGTGGAGAGAAAAGGAACTTCTTGCAATTGGAACTTTTCATGCAACCAAAAACGAACAACTTTTTTTTTTTAAATTATGACGTGGCTGCTTTTTCTTACCTAAAATCTTAAAAAGCTTGGGATGTCCTAGTTTATCTAGAAAGTATTAATTTTATTAACCACTGTAAAAAATCAATTTTTTGTCTCGAAGTTGAAACCCCCTATCTAAAAGAACGAAGCACATTTCGACCAACGCGAAAAATAACTTTTTCTGGTTTCGGTGTGTACAATTACCTCACAAAGTTTATTTGCACAATTAGCAACCACCCTGTATAGCTATTGTAACTCTAGTATTTGATTTTTGCTATGTACTTGAAATTATTTTTGCGCTTCGAGTTAAATTAGAAATTACACGCTAAAAAGTATGGTTACAATAACCATATAACGCGATTTTTCATAGTGCAATTTGGGACCGCAATACTATGGGTTGCAAATACTATACAAGTATTGTTAATCGTGTATTTTCATTATGACAATACACATGGTTAGGTGTATTGTCATAATTACAATACTGTTCACAATATTGTATGGTCAAATTCTTGTTTCTAGTTAAATTAACAAGATATTTTGTAGGATTATAGTTAATTATACAATACTGTATAGTTGAATTAACTATGGGGGAATCATGTCTGACCATATTGTAGAGTTTCACATTAACTGTACAAATATTGTTAGAAATTGACGATATTTTATTGCTGTTGTGGCCATATGTATTGCTAAATGGCCTCCGGACAGAGTGGAATCTTCTTCAAAATAACATTGCTTCACGAAAATAAAAATTTCTTGTTGGCGCCGCCGCTACAGGAAATGCCATGGGTCCGCAGGACCCCCTGACTGGACTTCTAGCTCTAATAAGCTACTTTCGTCCTTAGAGTTAATTTGTATAATTGATTAGCGAAAATAATAATTTGATTTATGTTAAAAATGAACCGGATTAAGCACCGGAGTAAGTTAGATTTTTGTTTTTTAAAGAATTCTTCTATGGAAACGTGGACGTGACCGTCAGTAGAGGTAATGATATTCAATCTACAATTTAGTAATTCTTCTGAAGTTTGTTTTATTATATTAGTTAGTTTGTTTAGCCGATCTTGCGGTGTCTTCATTTCGAAAATTGAGGTTACCCATTTGACTATGTCAGATTTCTTTAGTTCAATTGTATCCTCTTTATTAGTATCTTCTGCTTCGTTAGGTAGGATATTAACATTGCTTGTTGCATTAACAGTTTGTGGATTTGTTTCAATGTTATTTTGATTTACAATATTCGAATAATTTGTGTTCTTCTCAGTAGGATCTATTCTGTATATTTTCTGTGGTATTAAATTTTGACTAGTGTGAGGTCTACGGGGGCAGTTCGAAGCCGCCGTTCTATGCCCATTACTCTTGCATGTCCCACAAAAAAGTCTATTAGGAACTACTCTGCAAGTGTAGCTAAGGTGTGCCTCTCCACACTTGTAACAAGAAGGCTTTTTTGAACATTTACCTTCTGCATGATATTGTTGACATGTTCAACAGGGAAGTGGTCGACCCCTAGTCTTCGATTCCTCTACCCTATATCTGTTATATCCTATGGAGACCCCAGTAGCTAACGAGTTTAGGATCCTGTGTGAAGAGTCTAACTAGCGGTAGTGGTCCTCTGTCATTTATAATCCTAGTAGCATTGGTAATAGGTAATCCTTTTTGTTTGAGATGTATTTTTAGCTTGTTTATATCGGTGTTAGTAGGGACCCCCCTGATAACACAAGTAAATGTTGTTTTGGATATTGGTTTGTTAACTGGCTTTCTCTTTTCTTCGAAAGTATTGAATTTTGCCTTAGGGCCAAAAACTGTTTCAGGGAAGGCCTGTAAAAATCTCTTTTTGTCATCTACATCTTTGAAATGCATTTTAAAATCTTTATGTTGGTTCATGGGATAAATAGTTATTCCTATGTTCACAAGTCTAGCACAAATTCTGTTTTGGAGTGTGAGTGGATCAATAAATTCTTGGGACATATTCCTTAGTATTACTGTGTGATTCATATCTGTTGCCTTATCTGATTCTTCTACGGAGTTTTTATTATATGTATTTGTGTTCTTGTTGGCGCCGGTAAAGTAATAATATGGGCCCGCAGGGCCACCGTAGCTGGACTTCTAGCTCTGAAAAGCTACTTTCGTCCTTCGAGTTAATTTGAAATTGTTTAGAAAAATTGTTAGATTTATGTTTGAAATGAACCGGATTAAGCACCAGGACCCAGGCAGCGCCCCAAGCAAGCCCCCAGAAAATCCACTTTTCCCCTTTATTTATTTGAGTGAGCCTAAAGGCATTATCCAGAAGAACAGATCATTTATAAGTAAAATTGCCAGAATTCAAGACAGGTGAAACTGTAAAAGGATGAAGGATGTTTAGGTAAATGAAGGTGTTGAGAGTAAAATTTGTTGGTGTTGTCATCCAAAATACTTTTTTGTAATAGTTTTGCATGAGCTCAGTTTTGCATCCATGACGAAGATTTCAGTATGTTGTTTAGATCTTATCACTGTTATGTTCCTGTTTTAAATTAAGTATGAAAGTAGTTCTTTATAAGTTATAATATGCCTCTTAATTCTGTCTTCAATGTGTTCTGGTAGGTTTTCCTGTATGAAGTTTTTGTGTCTTGCATTTTCAATATAACTTTTCCTACGTTCCTTCAAATATGAATCAATGGGAACTATGGGAATTCTGTTGTATAATTGAATTTTGTCAGCAGTCCATAACCTTTCCATGTACCGTATCCAGTATCTTTCGAACTTTTCTATCTTTTCCAAATTTATGCCGGAACGAAATAGTTCGTGACCATACATGACCATAGGTCTTAATATTGCTAAGTAAAGTCTAATTTTGATGGTTTGTGAGAGTTCTGATCGAAAATATGATTTAAGTAAATTGTGGGTACTGAGTCCTTTTGTCCGTCTTTCTTTGATGTGCATCTTGAAATTTAGCCTATGGTCAAGGGTAACTCCTAAGTACTTTGCCGTTTTTTTTTTGGTTTGATTTTTGTATTTTTGATTTTTAAAAATTTCTTTTTGTTTTTACGAGTTCCCCTACCTGACGGAAAGAAAAGAATGAACTGAGTTTTGTTCTGGTTCAAATGCAGCTTCCATGTTCTGCACCATGAAACAAATTCATTTGTTATTGCCTGTAGTTGTTTAATTGCAACCTCCACAGTACGAGCACTGGTCCAATACACAGTGTCATCGGCGAACAGTCCCAGTTTTGTATGTATATTGTGTGGAATTGGAGTGTCATTTACATATATTAGATAAAGAGTCGGACTGAGTGCCGCACCCTGCGGGACACCGCGTTGAATGTATATCTTTTCTGAGAGAACGTCCTCTCTTCTAATTTGAGTAGTTCTGTTAGTTAAAAAATTATTAAGCCAGCGAACAATGGTTGTTGGTAAGTTTAATGAGTAGAGCTTGCCCGTCATGCCAGACGGTATCAAACGCCGAGGTCAAGTCCATGAAGACCGCTGCAGCTTTTTTGCCTTTATTCAATGCTCTCTGGACGTCCGTGGTGATTCTGATGAGCTGATCTATTGTGGAAATTTTTGTGCGAAACCCTGCCTGGCTATTAGTGATTAAGTGTATTTCTTCTAAATATTGGTTTAATCTTTTGGTAATGACTGTTTCACATAATTTAGCAATAGTGTTGGTTAGTGTTATTGGACGATAATTATCAGAAATAGATTTACTTTTGTTCGCTTTCGGAATAAAAGTAGTGAAGGCTGCTTTCCAAGATTCAGGCAAAAAACCAGTTCTAAGTGATGCATTAAATAGGCGTGTCAAAATTTTGAATAAAATATTAGGAGCTTTCTTTAGTGCGATATACGGTATGGAGTCCGGACCTGGAGCTGTTGATTTCTTCTTTTTTAATATATTGATGATCTCTTCTTGGGAAATTTCATCAAGAAGTATGTCACTGAATCCGTCATTATAATCCCGCCTATCCAACTCAACAATGTATATGGAATGATCTATTATGGCACGTATATTCTCGGATGTTCTTATTACCTCCCTCTGAATTTCTTCAGGATAATCCCGATCGTCTTTGGTTCTTTCTTTAAATTTGTTGTAGAAAATGTTTGTGAAGTCTTTATTATCTATTATAGGAATGTTGTCTATTTGGGCTGGTAATGTCTTTCTTGTCGTTTTGTTGGTTTTTGCCTTAATGGTTTTCCAGAATATTTTAGGATTTTTGTAATAATCTTCCTGCAAAACAGATATATGCTCATTAATTTTTTGTTCTCTAAACAGTTTGATTTCTTTTTTGATGATTTTGTTTAATTGGTTAATTTCTTGTTTTAGATAATCGGAGGGACGTTTGTGAAAATCTCTGGATAGCTGATGCTTATTTCTGATTAATTGCACTAAATCTGCTGGTAATCTTTCTGCACCCATAATAATCTCTTTTGGAACCGTTTGTTTAAGTGCAGACTGCAATGTTTGTATAATTTTTTCATTTACCTTGTTAATGTCGCCTGTATTTATGATTGGAGTATCTATATTTTCTAACTCTAGTTGTATCATTTGCTGATATGCTTCCCAGTTAGCTTTGTTATAATTAGTGCGCATAATTACATTCTGAGTTTTGTCTAATTGTAGTCGGAAGTGGATGTATATTTCACCATGGTCTGTGGGGAGGCTTTTTTGAACCATTTTATGTATATTTTTATTGTGAATAGCAGGAGACAGGAGAATTCTGTCCGGCGCAGTTTCAACATTGTTCATGAAACGGGTAGGTCCAACATTTACATTGATGAAAGGTGATTGTAAAAGATGTCTAAATAAGATCCCTCCATTGTCGTCTGTTTTTCTGTCACCCATTAGTGGATGCTGACTGTTTAAGTCTTCAATTAGAATGACATTTCTGAATTTTTCCAAGTGTTTGATTAAAGGGATGCTGCTATTGATATTTGTTTGTGGGTTGGAATAAAGAGTAGCCACATAAATGAAGTCAGGCTGGTGAAACAGTGAGATAAGGAGAGGTGTAGTATTTGCATCCTGTAGGTCTTTAGGTAATGTTATTTCTTGAGCAGAGATACTGTTCTTTACAATAATTGCAACTCCTCCCTGAGATGTTAATTTATCTTTTCTGAAAACATTGAAGTTAAGTGGAATATTTGGTATAAGTTTTGTTTTGTTTAAAATGATTGTCAATTTGTTGATCCTGAGCCAGCTGTAAAGTTTCATGAAGCTTCTCCCTAATTCCGTTTATATTTACGAACATTATTTTTAGAATTGTGTTAGATGATTGTTTGGAGCCAATATCATTATTCTTGCCCGCCATCATTGTCCTCAATATTGATTTGATATGTAGAATAATTGGATTTTTGCTTTTTAATAAATTCCTCAATGGAAACGTGAACGTGACCGTCAGTAGAAGTAATAATGTTCAATCTGTAATTAAGCAATTCTTCTGAAGTTTGTTTAATTGTACTAGTTAATTTATTTAGCTGATCTTGAGGTGTCATCATGGCAAAAATTGAGGCAACCCATTTAACTATATCAGATTTCTTTATCTCGATTGTTTCCTCATTATTAGTCTCCTCATCTTTGTCCGGTTGAGTACTAACATTGTTTGTTGCATTTTTTGTTTGTGTATTTGTTTCAATGTTACTTTGTTTAACAATGTTAGAGTAGTTTGTGTTCTTCTCAGCCGGATCAATTCTGTAAATTTTCTGAGGTATTAAGTTTTGGCTTGTACGAGGTCTTCTAGGACAGTTTGAA
The DNA here is from genome assembly GCA_022664845.1 of Lepisma saccharinum. Lineage (NCBI taxonomy): Eukaryota > Metazoa > Arthropoda > Insecta > Zygentoma > Lepismatidae > Lepisma > Lepisma saccharinum. The sequence goes on along the minus strand of JAGDQP010005837.1, from coordinate 60,315 downwards.
GCCGCTGTTCTATGCCCGGTAACCTTACATGTCCCACAAAAAAGTATATTAGGAACAATTCTGCAGGTGTAGCTAAGATGTGACTCCCCACACTTGTAACAAGATGGCTTGTTTGTACATTTGCCTTCTGTATGATATTGTTGGCATGTTCTACACGGAAATGGACGACCTCTAGTTTTAGATTCCTCTACCCTATATCTGTTATATCCTATAGAGACCCCATTCGTTATTAAATAGCTCACAAGCTTAGGATCCTGTGTGAATAGTCTGACTAGCGGTAATGGTCCTCTGTCATTAATAATCCTAGTGGCATTGGTAATAGGCAGATCCTTTTCTTTGAGGTGGATTTTTAGTTTGTTAATATCTGTACTAGTTGGGACCCTCCTGATAACACATGTAAATGTTGTTTTGGAAATAGGTTTGTTGATTGACGTTTTCTTTTCTTCAAACGTATTCATTTTTGCTTTCGGACCAAAATCCTTTTCTGAGAAAGCCGTTAGGAATCTCTCCTTATCATTTCTATCTTTGAAATGCATTTTAAAATCTTTGTGTTGGTTCATGGGATAAATAGTTAAGCCTAGATTCGCAAGTCTAGCACAAATTCTGTTTTGGAGTGAAAGTGGATCCATACATTCTTGTGACATGCTACTCAGTATAACTGTATGTGTCATTTCTGATTCCTTAACTGTTTCCTCTACGGGTTTTTTGTTATAATTATTTAAGTTTGTAGTTTGACTGCTATCACTACGCTTAACCTCCCTGTTATCCGAATGTTGATTACTTTTACTCTTCAAATTAGATTCATTCAAATTACTTTTTTGAGAATTCTCTTGTATTTGTCTTTTGTTAAGAGGTGGATATTCTTTGTCATAACTGGCATCCCCAGAATGTACCTCATTCTTTGACAAATTTAATGGAGAATTTGATTTATTGGAGTGTGTGGGAGCATTTGAAGGCGAGAGTTCCCCTTCCTTGGAGATGATTGACCCAGGAGATGTATTATTTGATGAAGATTCATCTGGAGTGTACTCAGACACTGATCCCTGTGGTATTTCCTCATCACTGGAGTATTCATAATTACTCTCATTACCAACTGTGGCTCTTTGAGACCTTCTTGGAGTTGATTTTTCGGTAATTCTTTGTTTATTAATGGATTGTTCTACATTTGGAGTTGAATCCGCATTGCGTGTTTTTGTTCTGCCTCTGGTATTTATTGTTGCTTCATCATTGTTAGAGCAGAGATTATCGTTCTTTCTTTTGCCCACCATTTCGTATCAAAATTACTTTGATTGAGCTCACGGATAAGGGAAAAAGTCTGAATTCTGGACAGATTTTACTATACACCCTATTATCTGATATGCAGATTTCCTATCTGTAATTACAAAAATCTATCAAATCAAGACCGATTTCAACCTATTCTTTCTTTATATTTACTAGGTGTTCCTAAAAACGCCCTTCTCTAAATCCGATTAATTATTATAGGTAGATCTCACTGGCCCTCAAAACGACCTTTACTAATTTGAGATCTTATTTTCTTTGTACTACGCTATTATTATATAAGTTTCGCTAATCCATGCCTACGCACGTGCAAGCAATCGAATAAGTCTTTTCTTTATTATTAATCAAATTAAGATTTAACTTTAGTACCAACTTGTCATCACATCACGGAGCTCGATCGGCATAGGTCTTTTCTCTACGAGTCCCAACACTACTATGAAGAATGTTCTTGTTGGCGAAGTTTGATTATACTATTAGTATACAACTATTACATTATACGCATTGGGAGTATAAGTTATAGCAAATGCATTATGACTGAAACATCTTTCATTACACTCAAGAATAGTACCATACAAATAAATAATTAGTCGTAATCTTTTAGTACAAATTCAGATTTCAAATAATCACTATTCTTATTGTCTGGTGTTTAGAAATGATAGCTACTGCAGCGCCATCTCTTGAGCACCGCTTAATCACATGAGTATCACATTACTACACATTGCGAAATTATTTCACATTACGAAAACTTGTACAATACATATATTATTCGTAATCATAAGAAGAATACTCATATCATAATCTCACAACAGGCCATAACAAATCCTTTGTCATCCTTAGCTACATGTTTCTAATTTCTCTTGATTCGAAAAAACAATAAGGCTTCCAAGCACACAGTGTCCAAAAAAACTATTGTAATATTAGCTATACTTTTGTCATTTTTTGCGCACGCGCATCCAACAACCATACAGTATGACTCGAGCAACAATAAATATATTGTCAAACTTGTAGGTCATGAAGGAATATGGTAAAATCAACCATACGTATGATCTTCCCAGCAATATAAAATTTAACTATACTTGTTTAGGAATCCCAACTATACAACAATACGAGATATACTCAACTTAGCACAAGAGTATCGTTATCGTAGCACAATTATGGTTACGATAACTATAAAAATTAACAATACAGTTTAGCAATGCCAGTATAGTTGAATTTACCAGGGCTTTTTTTACAGTGTACACAAACTCAACTAAACGTTTTCATTAAAAATACTGATTTTTTTTACAATAGCCCTAAGTTTTTGATTGCGAACAATTAAGTCCATGCTACCAAAGGGTAGGAAGTGAGGGTTGAATAGCCTTGACTATGCTGTGTAAAAAGGATAATCTAAGATTTTCAACAGATCAATGAACAGACTTGGAATTAGGAGCATTCGGAAATCCGAAATCAATTCCGGAATTCCAACATTTCGAAATTTCGAAATTCTGAATCCCGACACTCCGGAGTTCTGAAATTCCGACGTTACGATTTTCGAAAATTAAGATATTGTGGAATTCCAATTTTTTAAATTCCGACATTCTGGATTTCCAACTTCTAGAAATTCCGGAATCTCAACATTGGAATCATAAAAATTGTCTTTCCGGTTCCAAAATACTGATTTCCCTTCCGCAATATTTTGGAATTCGGATCACTCTTACTTGGAACGTATTTTGCAAGGAATAATCTCGTAAATTCCTGGAACGGGCAATTCTTGTGGACAAGTTCTTTTTCTGAATTCAGGGAGAAACGGGAAGATGCTAGCTAGTGAATAAAAATATTAAAGAATATACTAAAATGCTAAAGGAAAAACATGCAAGGCGAAGATATTTATTTACTTATTTATTTATTTATTGAACACAACAGATTAATAGCCTAATTGTGGTGTTCAACATACACATATGACATTTCCTACGTACACACATAGGTGTAACATATATATTTGGAGCTGCATGGTAACATATTCTGCGTAAAGTATTCATTATTTTATACAAGAATGGAATTCTCTCATATTTACGTTAAATATATCAATCTCAGGACATTCTTTAAGTATACAATTATATAATGAGCACATTCTCCAAATAGGCGATATGTCCATTGCTTTAGTTCTTTGGGCCGAAAGGTGGAAGACAGCATTACGCGGTCGAATTACTCTATGCGGTACAAACAGCCCTAATTCAGACAATAAGCTTTCTGAGTCGATTTTACTGTGTAAGAGTTTGTGTAGTAAAGTTAAGAGAAAATTAACTCTTTTGTTTCCAAGAGATTATAACTTGTACTTATTTACCAGGTCTAAGTACTATTCAAATTTAGGATATATTCCAGTTTCATTGTATGTAAAAAATCGTACAAATTTAGACTGTATAATTTCAATTTGCCGAGAGTTCTTCTGTGTATTAGAATCCCATATTATTGCTGCGTATTCTAACTTTGACCTAACATACGCTGCATATAAAGTTTTTAAGACATCAATATTCGAGAAGTCGCTAGTTAACCTCATTACAAACCCGAGGTTCCTATAAGCTTCGCTAACAAGGCGATTTATGTGCATGTCGAATGAGAGGTTAGATTTAATTGTTACGCGAAGATCAGTATTAGTGGAGAGCCATTAATTTTGTATTCGAATTTCAAAAAGTTTGTTCTTCTCGTATATGACATTACACTACATTTATTAATATTTAGTAATAACATGTTTGTTTTACAACAATTGGAGACTGCATTAATATCATTTTGTAAGGAGACCGCGTCCAATTCGGAGGAAATACTACAATAGATTTTTAAATCATCTGCAAACAGAAGTTTCTTGGAGAATGTTATGACAGCAGGCAAGACATTTACAAATAATACGAACAAAAGAGGTCCAAGGTTCGATCCTTGAGGCACACCAGAATTTTCAACATATTCCTCGGTTATACTATTTTTGTAACGAACACGGTGTTTACGGTGACACAAATAGGATGCTATTAACTGGCGAAGTTTTTCTGAAGTTGAATGTTACAAGCTTGCTAAGTAGGATGTCATGATTAATGACATCAAAAGTCTGTGTAAATTACGTCTACTTGACCTTTATTATCAATTTGTCTAGCTAAAAAATGTATGAATTCAACAAGGTTGGTTACAGTCGATTTATTTGGCAAGAATCCATGTCTTATTGAAAATCGCTTGCAGTGGATATTTTAGTATTTCAGAACAGCCTTTGATAATATATGATGGGACTTTATCAGCCCCGAAAGATGTCCGAGGTTTCAGTTTTTTAATAGCTTTTTCTACGTCCTTCAGTTCAATGTGTTCGAGAAATAATGTATCTAAAATTTCAGAACAATTGTGTTCAGTTAAAGTATTAAGGTTATATTTTGACATATTGTAGGCTACTTGAAAATGTTTCATGAATGCATTCGCAATAGCGGTTTCTTCACTTAATTGCTGTCCCTCGTAATTTATCACATTGCATTCTGACTTTCGTCTTTTATTTTTTATGATTGTCCAAAAGCTTTTGGGTTCAGTTAAAATGTCAGTTTCACAATTGCGCAAATAAGTTCTATAGGCTGCAGATATTTCCTTTTTGGAGAGAGTTCGTAATTCTTTATATTTATTATAGTGATAACTAACATCTCCGATTGCTTGTTTCCATTTTCTACGGTGGTATATCTTTTTTTTATTAGTTTAATTAAGTAATTTGAAAACCAGATAGGGTACTTTAGTTTAGGTCTTTTTCGTGGTATACATTTATCGAAAATAGCATCTAATGTATTATAGAAAGAGTCAACAGCATCATCGGCAGTTAAGCTATCCGATACACTTTCCCAATTAACTGATGCAATGTCGCGATACAATTGCTCGTAATTGGCTTTGGAAAAGTTGTAATCAATTGTTTGTGATTTTGCTATATTTTTGATCCGCTTGGTGTACATAAATTCAGCTAATAATGCAGGATGATGAACATCCTCATGTTCATGCGTTACAACAACACTTTGAAAGTTAGAAAGCACTAAATCTAATGTTTTACCATATTTGTTTTTTACATTGTTGAAAGATTTTAAATTGTAAAAATTCATCAAATTATATAATTCACGGCAGGTTGTTGTTGAGTTAAGAAAATCAAAATCAGTTCCTTTCAATTCAGAAATATTGTAATCACCTATTAGGAGAATGCTGCTTTCTGGTGGTAATACACTATATATAAAATCAAAATAATCTTGGTATACTGAAACAGGAGACGCAGGTATAATATAGACAACACACACAAATATACAAGTAACATTATTTACAAAAAGTTTGGCTAGAATACAATCTACACCAGGGATATCAGGGGAGGAAACTTGCTGCACTCGAATTTTTTTATTTACAGCCAACAAAACTCCCCCCACAGATTTCTTACAAGAGGAAGCAAGATTTCTGTCAGCTCTTAACACTACATACCGTTAATCAAAAAGTTTAGAATCTAGATGACTATCGGTGAGCCAAGTCTCACTTAATGAGAAGGCGTGGTAGTTATTGTTTAGAATGTTTTCATACAAGTTGTTTATTTTAGTTCTAAGGCCTCGTGTATTTTGTACGTATAAACTAAAGTTTGCTTGCTTTCCAGAAGTTACACTTTTTGTTGGATTTACTGAGTCATTTCCCCCCACCCCGTCACAATCATCCCTTCTTACCTGAAAACTTAAGTCTCAGCTATGAGAGCTTAATTTACCAGCAGTGGAACTTCTGGTGACAACTCCTGGGTTAGAGGGGGAAGAGGGAAAAGAGGATGCACTATTCATTGCAAGATTGTTTGTTTTCTTAACGGTGTGTAAATATGTTGCATCCATTTTCAAGATTGTTTCCAAAAACAACACTAGAAAACTTGGCAGGATAATAAGTCTGGTGAAAGAATTACAATTTCTTGACAACCTTCATTACATTATTTTCTTTAGTTCAAAATGGTTGGTGGTATCCTCAAATCTTGCAACGTTAATTTAACTCATTTTTCGACGTCACACAATGATGAAATTTGACACAGCGACGTAAGGCGAGTGACAATACAATATTTCATTTTTACTTTCTAATTTCTGTATATTTATGTATTTTAAAAGCACATTTTAATATTTTCTTTTTAAAATATGAACTTCTTTATCCTAAAATAAATACTAGCTAGCAACTATGTTGGGTTTTGCCCGGTTGCAGAACACTTTAGGATTTGATTAGCTTGAGATTGAAAAAGTATCCAAACACGGAAATAAGTAAAAAATAAAATAAACATCCTTTTCTAAAACAATTCGTACTAAAAAGTAAACAATAATTTTGTTTACACGTGACTAAAAAGAAAAGCATGTGGTGTGCTCTCATCAGTCACCTTCAATTGGCGCGCCCCATGCTTTTCTTTTTAGTTATGCGTTATGTATATAGAATTTTAAGTCTACTGTGTCTTCTATATTAACTGTATATGGTGAGTTAACAGTACTCTATATCTGTTGTTCATTTTTACAATAATATAGTAATCATGTATCACTACAGCACTTACTTTCTTGTTATCTAACATATTCCAACATTTTTAATCATCTAACTACATTTACCTGCAGCATGTTTTTAAATTTCATTTATTATTTTCGATTTACGATATTTTTGAGTTCCGATGGGTTTATCAGTCCGTAACCTCATCGTAAGTCAGGGAGCGACTGTACTGTGCAACGACTAGTATCGGTACTATTTCTTCATCCAGTAACTTACGTTCCTTTTTCTGCCACAGATGTCGCCCTGAATCCGCAAATGAACATCGATCTTTTGGAAGAAGCTTTGTGTGTCGCTGCGGGCTCTGATGAAGCTCCACAAACTAAGAAAAAGAAGGACGAAAAAAGGAGGCTACAGAGAAGAAACTGGTTAGTATGATTCCGCCCACCCCCTCTCCCCGCCACCTTATCCTTCTGCGCTCCATTTATGAAGAATTTCTTCTTTTACTGAAAACTGTTACAAGTTTTCAAGGTGATGGTTAAGGCGGACTGAATGATATCAATCTTCTTCCCCACGTCTTCTACTTGTAGAAGAGTCCTCTTAAGAGCAAACAAACGCGAATCTATTTTTCAGTGAAGAAAGTGGGGACGAAAGGGGAGAAGAGGGGTTTGAGATATTCAAATATGCGTTCAGGTCTTTCGGCATGCCACGGCCTATCTTCCATTCTTTTCGCGACACCAAAATGATGTTTCTCCCTCATCCTACGAATCATTTTCTAGCCCTTTTTAAGAGATTCAACCCTTCTTTTATAGTGGCAGGTACTTCACTTCGACTTTTCGAAAGAATATTTTTTTTTTACTCGTTTTGAAAGATATTAGTCCTAATACGAATATACGACTGTAAGGCAAACTTTTTTCTTTAGTACTGAAAAAAAAACTCTTTTCAAAAATGCTTGAAGAGCTAAGAAATTGAATTCTCACCCTTTCTGGAATATGATGGAACAGAGTTGTTCTTTTAAAAACCTCCTTAGGCCCTATATGTCTACATTTCAAATATTGTTATTCACTAACGAATTTAAATGTCATATATTTTTGTAACAATTATCATTACTGTTCTCTTGCGGTGAGCAGGGAAGGAAAAGTTTCCTTTCGAGGCCAAATCAGCAGCGAAAGAGAACATTTTCTGAAAATCGAGATAGTTTAGGGACTAGAAATCGCAGGCCCGTCATTTCAGCTTTTTCTAAGGAGGGTGTGTGTAAAAAAATTGACTGAAGACTACTTCTCTCCCCCCCCCCTCAATATATATTCGCTTATATTAAGATGTTGGTAGTTATCCTAAAACAACTTACAATTCCATGATCCTCTTAAGCTTTAATAACGTCTAACGTGAGAAGCCTGAATAATAAATACATGCTGGTTACGGGCGATTTTATTTCAACGATAAGTATTCTACTGTATATCAAGGTCTCATCACTCAAAATTAATACAATAGGTGCCCTTCAACCTTACAATACATTTATATTGTATATACATATATAAACATATAGAGGTCTACTATGTGTATGGCCGCCCGTTGGTACAGAGAGGAAATTATTTGCTGAGTATTTAATCAAATATGACCAATTGGTGCATATGTTTGAACCCGTCGTGGTGTGCATTTGAGAACCCACAATATATTTGGTAGGTATCCTATCAATTATGACAAGTCAGTGCTTGGGGAGGGGGTTGAAGGGAGGTTAAGGAGTTTGTAGGCCGTTGAACGATATACAAAGCCTGAAGTTTTGAGGCTGTTTGAGGTTTAGGCGTTGTTGGGGATACAAGATGTTTGGATTAATATAGCAACTCGCATTGTAAAATAGTAAAAGAAAACTTCAATGCAAAATAAAGATTAGAGGAGAAGTGACACGAAAGTGAGAAACTTTAGATTTGACAAAAGTACATGAGAAGGGAGGGAGGAGAGAGATTTGTGGAATTTTCAGAAGTCATCTAACGGTTCATTTCCAATACATAATGCAAGAAGAATCCTTAGAGTGAGTGGACATAAAAAGTCCCGAATGGAGCTGGGCACGAAACAGATTATGTTTTATTGAATAACAGGGAAATGTTCCCGGTGTGTCTGTTCTGAACAGTTTTATGATTTCAAGTGATCGAAGATGCTGAGATGTAAGTTGAAACTAAACACAAGGTTAGATAGGAAAAGGCTTATCAGAGGAAAACCAATATTTTCAGATTTCGAAAATCTATCAAAAAAGGGGACAGAACTAAGTTACACAGTCAGCACCATGAAAGAAATGACAAATCAAGAATATATCAACTGCGAGAGAAAAAGATACTGACAGATAATAAGATAGCCAAAAAATAGCAGGCATAGAAAAGAAAACAAATGAGACGTAGCTCAATCTAGAGGCTGTACACATATGGTACCACCAGGCTTCAGCAGCGAGCGTTTGGATAACCTGTTACATTGGAAGAGATCCGCCTTGTCCTCTCCGACGACACCTCAACAACCTTGGTATTAGCCCTAGTAGTTACTGAGTTGAAAGTTGTCGATTTCCCCATTAGTTACTACGGGGGAAATGGACCCCAACATCTAGGAACCCGCGCTTTCAATCTGTATGATCTATGTGGGTTTGAACTCGTCTCGCCAAGACCTTTACAAAAACACCTCGATAGCATTTGTACCCCACCCTATCTCGGGACCCATTCATATTACGAGTATCTGGGTCATCTATATGGTTTTGCTTGTCGCGCCGAGACCTTTCCGACGACATCTCAACCACTTTTGAAGCCCTAGTAGTTCATAAGTTGAAAGTTGTCGGTTGTTCCTATGGGGAAATGCAATCTCCTATCTCGGGACCCGCTCATCTAATCTGACCTGATGGGACCAATAGAAAACTAGGAATATAAAGAGAAAAAAATTGATGAAGTCCCACTTGTAATGAAATAATATTTTCTATATTTTTGGCAGCGATATTGAGTGACTGAAGAGCGAGGTGACTGCCGCGGAGTGAAAGGTTGTCTGTATCGTGTCAACATCCCAGAAATTGCATTGTACTCATTGCCAGGAATCAGATCAATCGCACATTTTTTTCAATGTTTATCTCAACCTTCCTGCACTCGTGTGAAGAATCTATCGGGGGTAAACAAAACACACATGTAGATATACAAACTAAAAAGAACTCATATGGAGTGTGTCAGATGACAAATCTTTAATAAGATGGTTTTGAATGTGTTTATGGTATTTAGGCAACTCTAGCTCTGGTCGGAGTAGGGTAGGAGATGGCATGTTAGAAGGTCGTCAGCCAGGGCGTATTTTGGAGATACCGTCCCGACATTTGCTGAGGAAAAAATCCTTAAAACTCAGTCAGGATAGACGACCACTGGAATTGTTCTCAGTACCTCCGATTTGGCTCTACCAACGGAGGTACGACCGCTTCGTTTTAATGAAATGAAAATAATGATCAAAATGAATTATGACTGTCTTCTTTTTTGTAAGGTAATTGCAGCAAATATAGGGTATCGAAGTCAAATTTAAATTGAAACAGAAATAAACTGAGATGGATTGGTATGTACGTACATACACCATAGCTACTTCATTATTGACTTGAGTTAGAACAAAAGTAGAAAAAGAGTAGATTGGCAGGATTTTTTTCATGTGAATACATTTCGACGCTTGACCATTCGACAATTCAATCTTCAGGCGTCGAGTTGTTAGGAATAAAACTACCCTTTACGAGTCACTGGCCTGTAAGTAAATCGAATCTGTTTATTAGCAGTGCATGATGCATAAAACGTTCTTTATCTCTCGTGCGAATTTTTAAAATTTTAAGCAAAATCCCCACGCCCCCACAATTTTATTTTGATAGACCATGGGGAAACCGGATGTTGCTTCTTAAATCACAATTGTAATTGCTTTGTAATATAATTATAATAAATTCCAAAATTCTAGGGGGGGGGGATTGCCCCTCTCCACCCCTCTCCTAAATGACCGGCCTGAAAAATTGTCGGGAATTTCCTACTAGTTGAGGATTTTTGACTGGTCGAGAATTCCTGATGTATTGGAAACTTCCGAATTTCGAGATTTCTTGTCCAATCAGATATCTCCAAAAATCATATTGAACTATCCGGAAACCTAGAGCGGTAAGGGATTTCCCCCCAATTCTTCTCTCGACATTTTGCGTAACTTCAAACCCTTACTTAGTGTTGTTCGAAGCCGGCAGATCCACCAAGACACGTTAAGGCCTCTCCATTCACCGCAATCTTCTACTTTCCTTTTCCTTTCTTTGTAGCATTTATTTTCTTTCATACTGTAAACATTTGCACCTATCTTCATCCTCCAATTTCTTCAACTATAACTTCAATCCTATGCTTTAGTTAACAATCTCTGAATTACCAATGTCCTAAGCGGTTTCTTTTCTCGTCTGTATCGTATCTAGTATTATTTGTCTCTTACGTACTCTCTTCAAAACTTACTCGTTACGCAACTTCTCTGTACAGCTGATAATTTCCATTCTCATTCGTGTCCACATTTCAAGTACCCAGGCGACGTCGGCATTTGGTCGGCGAAGGTGGGTTGACGTCGGTGAGCGGACGCTGGGCGGAGGAAGTCGGGGGACCAACGGCGGCCCGGAAAATGGCTCGACGACCAAACGCCACTCATTGATCGAGCCGACCTTCCCCTAAATATTTCCCGACTACTACTTTGGTAGAACCGCCGTCGGAAATCGGCATTTTGGCTTACTGGGAGGTTTCACAGTAATATTATTTAATTAAATTCTAAAACCAAAGTTAGGTATAGTGAGCCCTTCTGAAAACAGTATTTGTCTTGAAAAAGGAGTTAACACGTATACTAGCTATTATCGTTGAAGCAAGTTTCCTTTTGCCAGTCTTTGCATAAAGGTAAGATCAGAAAATATTCGTAAACCACAATTTAAAACGCTTTCTTCCACAAAAACGGGGCAAGTAGAAAAAACAATCTAAAATACACACATTCTATTGCAAGAAAAGAATTACCTGTTAGAATGTACTATCGGCATGGCTGCCGTCTTGAAATCCATGACCATCATGCGATTGGTCATCTTAACCGAAATTTTAAAATGGAACGAGTGTATCAAATTGTACCGAATATTTTCTTATAGAAAAACCTTGTTGATACTAGTTTTGATTAACTTAAGAAACGTAGATCCAGAATTTACAGACTGGCTTGGATACATAAGAATTGGATTATATTTATGTCCTTTAGGCATCTAAGGCTCAGATCAAGATAGGGAAGAGGCAAGGACGCATGGAAGGTGTCGGGCAGGAACTAAGCTGAAGATACCATCCCGGCATTTGCCTGGTGTGATGGAGGAAAAACCTCAGTCAGGATGGTCGGCCGCTGGGATTAAACCCACGACGTCCCGAATGCTACGCCAACGCAATACCACTGAGCTACTGCCGCTTGGTGGCTACATAAGAGGAGATGCTCCAAATTTCATAAAAGAAGATATGCCACTTTTCATTATCTCGCGCAGGAATAAATTTATGGCAAAACTGACTTCACTAATGTATTCCAACTAAGATTCTACCCCAGATCGATATATTGTACGACCCACTTCCTTTTCTAATAATTAGAGCGACATTTAAGATGGTCGACCTCAATATGACACCAAGACCAGAGTAGTCCCATACAGATAATGTTTCTTGCTTAGAGCCCATTAATATGTATTTCTTTTCTATTCTTTTAAGCATTTTAGAAATGAAAGAGTATGTTTTAGAGTTATACCACACTCAACGTACGTAGTTACTATTTTAAATGAGACTTTTGGCTATGTCTGTATGGACGAAAGTACTTTTAACAGCACTTTACGGCCATGTTTCAATGTCCCAAAGTTTGGCATAAAGGAGAATGTATTTTGAGGGAGATATTTTTGTCTTAAATCAAGGAGAAATCAGCAGACACACAACTAATGGATTTTCCCCTCCCGCTCCGTTTAAACCACTTTAGAATTCATGATTTGTGTCCTAATATCCAAATTTCTGTTTTTTGCATTTAATTAGCTTTCATTCACATAGGCTCACATACAGTGATTCTGCCATGATTTTAAATTTATGGGTAGCAAAGCAAAAATTACAGGGGTGTAAATAGAGTTTTGCAAGGATTCGTTCGATTTTTAACAATAATATATTTAAGCAGGGGTGTGTGCTCGACAATTTGGAGGGGCGATACCCCCCATTGGGAGGTCTGGCAGAATTCCTGCCTACATACCATATTTAGGTATTTCTTGATTTCAATTTTTAAACCAGCTCTTTTATCAGCAATGCTAAATAGAAATCATATACACAAGTACACAACACTATCTTAATACGTGATATACAACACTACCTCGTAGATTTTACTTGACTTGTATTTGAAATCCCATGCTACGTCTAACTTGTAAATTACAGTACTAATCGCGCACTCACAGGAATTTGTATTATCGCATATAAAGAAAAATCAGGTATAGGAAACAAGACAATTTCCACATTCTAAAAAAAAATAAAAATAAAAATAATTATGGAAATCATTGAAAAATATGGAGATCTCTTGGGAAATAAAGAGTCTGGTCAATATTAGTCGCGTGGCTTGGTATGCTCACCTGTGTCTACCTGTTTTTCTTACTGATAAACGAGAGAAGGGAAGTGTGACGTCAGAGAACGTGCAGTTGGAAATCACTGGTCTTGTGTGACGAACTAAAATCCTCTGTCAAGTTGACCGATCCAAGGATTTGGTCTTAGGCTATCTCTATTACCACGCTTTCGTAGATTCACCCCACTTTATGATTGGCCACGAACTTAAAATTACAACTGTGGAGAACTGGTTATTATGAGCTAAAGTAGGCATAATATCTTGTGAAGAATGAACTCTCAACGCCTGGTCTTGTGGATAAGGCGTCAGGAAGCTGATCCATAGGTTCAATCGTTCAACTGTTTCAGGACGAAGATTCACATGCAATTTTAAATAATCTGCTTCCTAGATATCTGTTGAAAATCGGAGGATTCTCTGAACCAAAGTTTGCGGAAACTAACGCTTGTAACCACACAACACAGAACGTTTAACAACGCTACTAACAATAACAACTGTAAAACATTTAACAAAACGCACAGGTGCACTCTGGCGATCAAAGAATGATAGATTTGAGTTGTGTAAAATGTCTTGTTGACACGAGCAATGTACATTTTTACAGTGAATGGACTGATTAAAGAAGATAATTTTACAGTGTTAACAAAGTTAATGAAAACCAACTTTGATAATACGCATAGCACAATAGATTCAAAACCAATGTTGCCAACCTGTGAAACGTCTCCACTAAAATTACAGTAATTCAGAAAGCTTTCTGAAAACGCAATTAATTTTGTCATCGTAAAGTAGAGAAGTAATGTATAGTGGTTTAATGGATCTGGAAAGCTAGTAACTTCTGTGAAACTACGCTTTTGTACGTTTAAAATTATCTGTTCAATTTCCGCTTACGCAATCCATCCTAACTGATTTTTTCAAGAATTGACGTAAAACGAAAAAACTCACTTAGATTGAGCATTAAAATGGAGAAATCGAACGAACGAAAACGAACCAAATGAAAACGAACAGCTAGTTTCAGTGTCACTGTAACCGGGTGATCCACCGCTCACATGTGGACAAAACTGGAAACAATGATGAAGTCTGTTTGAAGGACTAGAGTATCGCTGCGGTCGAGCATAACAGATTTCGCCCGCGCATCAACTCTGTCAATGCGTATGTACGAGTGTGATTATCTACCGTATATGTATACATGCATATAATTTAATGTTAAGGAACATTCTTTATCGTTCTATTAACAAGATATAAAGACTCATTACTTACTTCACGATTCTGGAGCAATGGAAGCTACCAGCTTGTAGAAAGTTGTGAGATGTATTTTAGTGACCCAAACGGCTGTGTAACTGAAATGAGACGATCTAATAATATACCTTTTCACATTGGAAGGTAGCTTTTTATTTATATTCCTTGCTTTTCAGAATATCTTGGCAATTCCTGAGGTAGTCGAATACCCTTGTGGGGATATTCCTTTACAGTCGCAATTGCTCCTTGGATTAGAACCTATCTTTGGTTATTTCGAAGTTCATTCAGCGTTTGCTTAGTTGGTGATGATCCCTTTCGTTGGAGGTTCCCACTATAGTTAAAACCTGTTAGAGCGGGAAATGATCGTGGATATGTTCTCGATGGTGGCCAGTATACTAAAAGCAGGCGAATAACTCATCATTCAGCAATATACAGGACGGTACAGGCTGAGCCAGGACCTTGTCATTTTAATTAATACGAATTGTCCATACTTCGTGTTCAGTCGCCAAAACTGTAGATGGACCCAGGACTGTTACAAATGGTACTGACTGATATATAAAAGGTACCGACAGTTATATAAATGGTGCCGGGATGAGTGGACGAACTCAGGACTGTTATATCACCAGATTCAAAATGCCCATATAATAAAAATATAGGTCGCTGAAGACAAATCTGAAATAGACTCCTCTCTATCTGCTTTGGTTAAGATGATTCATTGCAGATGGCAGCACTGCAATGATTTTAACAAAACAACGCGCAGAAAGTTGTATTGCCTCCATTTAAGATTTAAAATAAGTAGAAATGGATCGAAAACATTGGAGTGCAAAACAAAATTTTCTTAAATAATAACTAAAATATATGCATTATCACGTAAAGTAAATCAGAAATCTTACTGACAAGGAGAAAACAAGATTTAAGTTAGATATAATCTGTCCTTAGTGCCTCTGTAAGTATTGATTGATTTTACAAATGGAAATTATATTAAGGCTTTTGTTTGGAAAGCAAGAAGATTCTAGTCCAACTGACTGCTGTGCTGTTTAAGGTTTCCTAAACTAATAT
>JAGDQP010005837.1:0-34679 GCA_022664845.1 Lepisma saccharinum | reverse complement strand
ACTATAATGTCTCTTTCACCGAGTGGGAACTTGAAACTGCCTTGCGGGATGTTAGAAACACATCCCCTGGACTGGATGATATTCACTATGAAATGCTGCGAAACCTTCCCTCCCAAGGAAAGGTCTTCTTTCTAAATCTCTATAATCAGATCTGGAGGACTGATAGCTTCCCTCCTAGTTGGCGAGAAGCTATTGTCATTCCCATTCTGAAACCTGACAAAGATAAACTAAACCCCACCAGTTACCGGCCCATTGCTCTCACTAGCTGCGTATGCAAGCTTTTTGAGAGAATGATAAACCGCCGCCTAATGTGGTACTTGGAGCATAACAACTTGCTTTCTAATGATCAGTGTGGGTTTCGCCAATATCGATCAACTGTAGACCATCTTGTCAGGTTAGAGTCTATTGTGCAGAACGCATTCCTCCGGAATGAACATGTTCTTACAGTGTTCTTCGATTTAGAGAAGGATTATGATACCACCTAGAGATATGGCATACTACGCCAGCTTCATAATTGGGGCATTAGGGGCCACATGGCCCATTTTATAAAAAAAATTCTTCGCGATGGCTATTTTCGTGTGCGTGTTGGTGATTGTTTCTCAGAGCGTTATTTACAGGAAAATGGTGTACCTCAAGGGAGTGTGCTGAGCGTAACACTGTTCGCTATTGGAGTGAATAGTGTTATGGCTTGTATTCGCCCCCCTGTGCAAGGTCTTTTATATGTTGACGACTTGACGATTGTCTGTAAGTCTGCGAATATCAACCTCGCAGCACACCAGACTAGTTTTCGTTTTTCACCAACGAAGACAGTCTGTGTCCACTTCTGCCGTAAACCAACTTGTTTCGTTGACCCAGATCTCTATCTTGGAGACAGACAACTCCAGTTCGTCGAGGAGGTACGATACCTCGGTTTATCATTTGATACCAAGTTAAATTGGCGTAGTCACCTTCGCCAATTAAAATTTCCTGTACGAGAGTTCTGAATTTATTACGTGTTTTAAGTCATTCCACTTGGGGTACTGATCGTACAACCTTGTTGCGCCTTTATCGCGCACTCATTTTATCTAAGCTTACCTATGGTTGTCACGCTTATTCCTCTGCACGATTTTCAGCGTTACGTACGCTGGATAGTGTTCATCATGCTGGAATTCGACTCTCCACTGGCGCGTATCGCACAAGTCCTGTCACCAGTCTTTGTGTTGATGCCGCTGAACCACCGCTCGAGATTCATAGGATGTACTATGTGCTGAGCTACCTTGCTAAGATATCATCTTTGGCAAGCCACCCAGCACATAACTTAATCGTATACCCAGTCCAACGAGCCCTATATGAACGCCGTGGTCACGCTACCCGACCACTTGGCATCCGAGCGTCAGAGATGTTGGAGAATCTGAATGCAGACCGCCCAACTGTCTGTCCTGTCCGTTTTAGTCTCCGTCCGCCGTGGACACTTGCCCGCCCACGGATTGATCTTTCTTTGTCAACCCTTAAGAAATCAGAGACCTCCATGATTGAATTCCAGCAACGTTTTCTTGCGTTGCAGAGTCAGTACCCACGTTTTATCTCAGTTTTTACCGATGGATCCGAAACAGATGAATCTGTTGGATGCGCGTTTGTTGTAGAAGGGGAAGCCCGTCAATTTTGTCTTAATCCCAAAGCCAGTATTTTTACTGCTGAGCTATATGCTCTTTTAAAGGCTTTGGATTTTAGTCTCGTTCATGGTTTCAACCGCATCCTTGTTTGTACAGATTCGAAAAGTGTTGTTCAAAGCCTCGACAATATGTATTCGAAACATCCGCTCGTGCAAGATCTTCTATGTAAGACACACGCCATCTGCTCTGCCGGTGGTGAGGTTGTCTTTTCGTGGATACCAAGTCATGTTGGTATCCATGGCAATGAATTGGCAGACGAAGCTGCTCGTGAGGCCTCTTTAGGAGCTAACATTGATATTCCGCATGTCCCATTTCAGGACATGATGATATATTATAAGCAAGTTACACGCAATGAATGGCAGCGACGATGGGATGACGTAGCTGTTAATAAGTTGAAAGAACTTAAGGTAACTGTTGCTCCTTGGAAATCATCTTGCCGAGATAGTAGGTGGGAAGAAGTTCTTTTATGTCGACTACGTATAGGACACAGTCGCCTAACACACGGATATCTGTTACGACGATTGGATCCACCACGTTGTAATAATTGCAATGTGGTTTTAAGTATTCGTCACGTGCTTTTAGATTGTCCCGGATATAATCATCTCATACAACGTTATAATATCCCCAATGACATGGCGTCATTGTTAGGGGATGAATCAGCCATATTGCGACGAGTTCTTCTCTTTGTTCAAGAGACAGGACTATCCTCGTCTATTTGAGATGATTTTGTTGTTTAGCTGTTAAATTTTATGTAGTATTATTTTATTTCTGTGAAGGCCCATTTACAGCCCTTACGTTTTTACTTTTTATGCCAAAGACTCTCTACATCTTTAGTTTTTATTATTCTTTTAGATTTCTGAAGAAATTTACGCTCTTCAGCTTTTTTATGCTTTTATTATTTTATTGAATTAACAGCTATATTTAGACGTGACAAAGTTAAGGGCCTTCCCCGTATCGGGACGGGCGTAAGCCATAGTGCTGTTACCGCCCATACAATTAATTTTATCTTATTATCTTTATGTTATCCTTGGGCGGTGTCACCTGAACAAAAATGCAAGTACATATTATAATAATAATAATAATTATTATTATTATATTATTATTTTATTATTGTAGGTCGAAAGCAAACTAAGAGAGACGATAGCCTAGTTCATGCTGCAAAATTGATACATTGTTGAGTGTTAGCTATGCAACCACGCAATATAATTAAACCCAAATTCTCAAATATTTTCGTAATATATATATAAATATTAGTAGTAGTAGTGGTAACACCACCACAGAACGACCGCAGCAAGCACCGCCATTAAATTTACTCCACTTTACTACTATTACAACTAATACTATTATTATTATTATAGCAAGAAGCAGAAGAACAATACGTCTCAGGATAAATACCAGAGCCATTTCTTCGTGAACTAAGAGGCTGAAAAAAAAAACAGTATGGAAGCGACTTTCGCCTGAAAACTACGCAGTACAAAGTAGCACCCACTATGGCGTATATATACGCCTATCTTGTATATACGCCATAAACAGTTAACGAAGTAAGCTCTGCGATTCTATTAACAATCGCTATGGATCCGAGGATCTCGTGATCGTATCTTAATATTCAGTGAGTGATCGGTACGGAAGCAATTTGAAAAAAATGAATTTTTGAAGTAGGTTGGCAACACATCCAGCTAGGCTTCAATACCCGACCAGGACTACTTTGACGACCTGTCCCAATACCTAATGCTCATGTGCGTAAAATTTTGTGTAAATCAATGAACGCGTGTCGACTTATATACGTAAGAGACACATAAACATTCATTTCTATAAAATAGATTGGCAACACTGACAACTGGTGTGTTTAGGCATGAGGACACCCACAGTATTTTTCTATTATGTTGAACAAAGTTCATGATGAGTTTGGTGCGAATTCGTCTAGCGTAATGGAAGTAATTTAAAAAATAATAATTTTATGGTACGTTGGCAACACTGTGGGTGTTTGGGGACGGGGAAATCCAGAGTACTTTTCTATTGTGTCGAATAAAGTTGATGACAAGTTTGGTGTTGATGGATAATGGAAGAAATTTAAAAGAAATGATTTTAAAAAAAAATAAGTTGTCAACTCTGACCCATTGTACCAATCAAGCGGCTCTGAGTTACTTTCTAATGGCACCTCGACCACCTTCTCGTTCATAAGATACATTTTTGACAGGAATAAACGCACGGACCAGGCGGGTATATAAGGCCCCTTATTATAGCTACACAATCAAGGGATCTAAAAGTTGATACAAAAAGTTACAGAAGGTTGTATGTATCAACGCGGAAGTAATGTTTGTATCCCATTACTCAAAGTTGCCCCCTAAATAGTTAGTTAGTTTTGTAGTGGACATAGATTCACTCTCTCTGAAATATTCTACGCTATTCCTGTATATAACCGGCACTCACGCATTGGTTGTGTGACGAATTTCAATCGAATTCAGTCCCTCAGCCAGTGTGAGAGTTGACTGGGGATGAGGGTGAAAATCCCCTGTGAGTCTGTATGTACACGCATGTATAGTGGATAATATAGGGTAGACCGGGGCTATTTGAGTATAGTAAGAGAAAAGTGAAAATTTCCAAAACCCGACGTACTTTAGAGTTGAAATAATTATTCCATAATCTATGTGCATTATTATAGTACAGCATATTAAAGAATAAAGAACCTGTTAAGTCATGGAAATTCTGAAAACGAATTTAAAATAAAAATGGCAGAATTCGAGACTAGTAATAATCACGGGGCTATTTGGGTTGCTCAGGGGGCTATTTGGGTTGCTCAGGGGGCTATTTGAGACTTTCGCTGTATCAACATTGTTTACATTAATCACCTTGGCGTTCATGTATATTTTTAAATTATACCCTTTTCTATATAATTTGTGAAAAACACAACATTAATAAACATTTCCTCTCAACTCTTCATTGACGTAACCACTATCTGATAAGGAAACATTACAAGCTGGTGGTGGATTGTTGACGAATTCTTCTCTCATACGCTGACCTTTAAAATAACAAATGGTGGGATGTATTGTCCAATTGCGTTGCAAGAGACTATCACAATGACATTCTCGCCTCTTTCGACGCTAGTGAGAACAACCACTTCTTTTTCCCCTTCTTGGCAATGACCTTGTTTGGGTTGTTGTTAAGAGAAAACCCTGTTTCATCCACGTTGTATGTACGCTGTGGTTTTGTGTTGACACTAATCGTCGAAGTAACAGATTTCAACAGTTCAAAAATCACTCACAATTTCCTTATTAATTTCCTCAGCACGAGCTCTTCAAAGTCCCTCAGACTTTCGTAATGATAAGTTCGGATGTCTTTTCATGAAACTTGAAAAACAATCTTCACCAGCTAATCCTTTGTTTCTCCAAGGATGCGAAATTTGATTTATTATTACATCGATGCACAGCTTTACGAATCGTTTCAGGGGTGCAGTCTAGTCTTTTTCCCGCGAGAGTCAAAGTTCGCTACACAAACTCTTCCTCGTGTTCTTCTGTCAGTACTGTGGGGTGTCCTATGGCTTTCGGTTTTGCACTTTGAACTATTTCATTATTATCACCCAAGGTTAGTCTCAACCTTTCGACCTGCACTTTCCTTCGCAAAGTTTCAAATTTACATTGCAGAGCTGTGAAGCTCCACATAAACTCAAATCACCTTTTGTTACACTTTGGATGGCTTTCTCCATGTTTTCACTATTTCACTCGTTGCATTTATGTTTTGATTTGTATGTCCGTACCATCTAAAAAGAAAATGAAAAGTTTTGTTTAACATACATACACTATATAGTCTAAACCATAAATACAAAATTAAAGTCCATAAATTAAATAAATTCACATAAGTTTACACCTGACTCAAATAGCCCCGTTTCGCACATGCTTACGTAGGAACGTACTACTTTCACACTAGACAGAGGAGAGCACCAAAAATGGCGTTTATAACATGTGGACGTTTCGTACGGTAATAATTTTACAACTATATGCATTTACACAGGTTCAGCACCTTATATCATACAGACACTATTTTATATCAGAGCAAAATATGAAGTATTGCAACTTAAACTACTCAAAATAGTTGCAAATTCACAGCAACTGATAAGAAAGCAGCAGATGAAAGACACACACACCCTTCCCTTTGCCAACGAACTCAGAACTGAACGCAGGTTCAGCGTACTGGTGCGCAAATTAGATGCGCAGTGGCATTTTTTCTTAAGTTTGACCCAAATAGACCCTTGACTCAAATAGCCCCGGTCTACCTTATGATTCATCTTGTTATTTTCTTATCAACATTTCATCACCCTCCCCCCGTAAAATGTTCTTAATTCGCACACTGCCCTCAACACTCAAACGTTGGCCAGTAAGATCGAGAATAGATTGATTGCGAGGTGCCAGTTCTGTGTACGGGTTTGATGTTGACGTTTCAAGAGGACCAACCGTTACACAATATCTACATTCGTAACAGTTTTATTCTCCACGTAACTCCACTTACTTGAAAGCACGTGATCGCCCTGTTCCAAGTTTTGTCACCAGACTCAGTGCACAAAAGTTCTATAACGAATTACTGCTCCTGATTTGCTATTTTTATATTTTAAACAGTAATGCATGTTCTTAAAAATATTTGGTATGACAAACAGTTGTTAAGTTATTAGAAATATAAACCAATTTTTAATATTTACTTGAGATGACAAAAGCAGGAATATTTTCGATTGCATCGAGTTACCATGAGCCGATGATAGGGTGTTGTTTTCTGCTGTTTGTGTATTTTTTTTTTCGTGATTACAAGCCGGTTAGTATGTCGCGACGACCTTAGGTTAGTTTAGATTACGTTAGAAATTTTAAAATAGAGACAAAGAGATTTATTTTTAAGAAACATTATTTACTCCTATCTGTACTATTGTACACTTAAAAAATGAGTTATTTTGTTAATGATAATATGCATACACAGTCCTCCTATCTTAAAGTTTACCGAAATCATTTACTGCCATAGAGAGCAGATTTAAAGACAAGATAAAAAATATAGGGTCTATATATGAAATCATAGAGTTAAGATGGTGCTGCGATCTTTTAAAATAAATTATTACTCAGCTACGACACACATAATTTCTACGAACAAGCATTCAAGCATTTATGTTCCGGTTATCCTCCTTCTACAAATGTACAGCAAGTTGGATTATTTGAATTAACATTTGTAGAAAATATTTAGTAGAAGTTTTATTTCACAATGAATTATTCTTTCGTTTATTCTTATTATTGGAGAAAGTAAAATATAATTTATGGGTAGACCAGATGAAGAAACAGCACCATTTCGATTGTCTATGAGTTTGTTTGATACGACTACTTATTTATCTCAATTTAATGTCTCATATTATGGTGGAAAATCGTGGGAAGGGGGATTTCACCACTGAAAATTTTGAAATCAACTTGCTCCACTCACTGTTTGCTGGAATGGGAAAATTTATTAATTTGGTTTATATTCCGATTCCATCAGTTTTTCGGCATGAATATCGGAGCGCATTTTTAAATTTACCGCGATGGCGCGCCGTTGTTTCCTGGAGGTACCGTTTATGCTTTGACGGCGCTATACTCCAGAACCAGAAGGTTGGTCATTCTACCGTCTGCACATGAAGTAGGGTTTACCTGGTATGTATGTTAGTTTTTACACCGCCGGATGGCAATGCACTAGTTGGAAATTTTAAAAACCTTTTGGCATTTTTTCTGTCTTATTTTCTTCTTGGTATTAAAAATACCTTTAAAATGAATATGAATTAAATTTAAAAATGAATTTACTAGTGAAAAAATCTAATAAAAATGTAAATTTAAAATTGTTTTTTATAAATTCCCAAAGTACTAAATTTGCTGTTTCATTTAATGTTTAATTTTCTTTTTTTAAAGCACTGTACACTGTACAGGTATTCCTTTTCTTTTAAATACTGTACAACATATATACATAAGACGAAAGGTTGCCAGATTTTTTTTCATCAACCTATAGTTCAATAGGAAAGCCTACTGGGAGGACATCACCATTACGTTCAATTCTGTATGACCTTTTTTAGTCTCATTCATGAACTATACCTTTCTACGGATTCCCTTGCACTTTGCGAATATCTTTTCAAAGTTGACATTTTGAAACATGTCATATTTATTCCACAAAATTAATGTACAAGTTGAAGGAAATATCTCAATATCTACTACGAAAGAACGTAAAATAAATAACAAAATGCATCGCATGAAAGTTCGCCTTGTGTGTAGCCGCTAAACCATATCGTGTCACGTGTTTTTCTCTTCTCAAATACGGCCTTGCCTATAAAAGGACATTGACCGCGTGAGGGATAGGTAGAGAGAAAAGATGGGTAAACAAGTTAAAAGGAAAGCACAGAAAGATATTTCGAATATTTTGAGAGGAAAGTCGGTGGTAAACAGTGCAAGAAATGAAAACCCAAGACACAAGTAATGGTAACCACCTACCCAGTGCTCATTACTTGTGTATTAGGTTTTCATTTTTTTACATTGTTTTGCAGAGTATTTCCAGACTTTTCAATCAACTAAGATACTAATATTACATCTCATTTCATTATCTATCTCAAAAATATATTTATAGTACCTTTTATATGTTTACTGGTTGTTTCTTGATGTGCCCTATACCAAGTGTGGTGGTCTTAGACAATATTCGGTTTGTTCCAAAATGACAGAAGATGTCTCGAAAAACATGTTTTTAATTTTTGTGTTAGTATGCTGCATACTTAGAGCTAGGATATGTTATTTAAAAGTTTAAATATGCTCTTGTTTCTGTAAACGGATGCAATTTAAGCATTAATGTCATTTACAGGTTCTAAATTATTATTCTTTACATATACTTTAGTTTCTCTATAATCTAGACTAAAATATCGGAATTATTAAACATTCATGGTTAATACTTTACAAACATAAGCGGTTTTTGTTTAGATGTTTAGATGTAAGTTCACTGAGAATTGTGTGCTTACTTTGACTAAAGCTTCTTAGCATGAAAGTTTCGGACCAGTTTTTTTTAAACACTCTGCAGATGTTTTTTGGTACCGTAATGGTAAGATAGAGTGTTGGAGAAGGACAAATTGAATAGCGAGTAGCTCCGCATATTAGTCTATGTCTACGCTGTGCTAAGAATTGAAATAGCTTCGGAGTACACCTCTGAAATTAATATTAAAATTAAACAAAAAGGAAAGGAACCAGAAGTGAACTTATAGAATGAATTACTAAAGTGCACATAGTCAACAAACACCATGAAAAAAGGCTCAAGCACCAATTTGCACATATTGGTATCTTTATAGGGATTGAGGGTGAAGAATTTAGTGAAAATGTGAGACGAAAATAGTGAACATTTGATTGGGATATGTCCTACTTCACATAAATGCAGATAGTATAAAAGTACTATATATGCAAAGGTTGTAGTGTGGTAAAATATGCTTTCTTTTAAGTTCTACCGTGCGTAAAGACACTGAGGACATATAGTGCAAAATTACCATAATGAAAATTTGTAGCCTCTCCAGGTTCAAAGAGGGACGAGCCTAAATCTGAAATTAGTTTTTCTCCAACGTGCTCTGTCTAAGACGTTAGTAGAAACACGTAAAAAACGGGTTTCTTAAAAAAATCAAAAAAAATCTGTGCACTGAGAAAATTTTTTCTTAGAAATGAGATATCAGCATTCTCATTTAATTGAAAATGAGAACATGTCGGTTTGTAAATGAGATCTCCTAATCTCATTTGCAAACTGGTTGTGTTCTCATTTTCAATTAAACGAGAATCTGATATCTCATTTCTAAGAAAAAAAATTCTCGGTACACAGACAAGTACGGTACTTTTTTCTTTCAAATTTAGGAAACCATTTTTAACTGTGTGCAATTACAGTACGGACACAGTGAACTTAGAAAGAGGAGAACATTTATGTTTCATAATTGTGGGAGGCACTAAAATATTAGGGATACCATGTTTTAAAGTTTGTATATTTGTTCATGAATCTAATTTAAAACCTACACAAGTTTGAGATAGATATGAAAGAAGCTTCAGTATTTCCGGTTCCTTCCCGACTTGCATCTTATAGGTAAACGTCACTTCTTGCCTTCAACGTATTGATTAAGAGTTCGACAGCTTTGGGAAAAATGTTAAAACGGAATTCTGGGTATGACAGCGAATCCTAAATTGAGTGGAAATTTCAGACTCCGGCGATTCGTCGGTTGCAGTTGAAGGAAAAGGGCTGAAACAACGAGAGAGAGAGAGAGAGAGAGAGTGAGAGAGAGACAGAGAAGGAGAAAGCGAGATGGAGAGGGAAAGAGTCAGGCAGACAGAGAGGTATGTCTATTTTTTTTTTTATCGTGAATTCCATTTCTGTGAACAAATGAAGCGATATAAAATTCGACTTGCATGTCCATTTTCAACTTTTATCTCTCAATGTATAGTTCCAGCGAGAGAGAGAGGGGGAAATCCCATTTTTTCCCTTTTTCCCGTTGCGGGAAAAAAGGAAAGAACCATGCATTTGGTATTGAAGCTTCTTACAGAAACGACCTTTAGAAAAATGAAATTTATATAGCTTTTCCCCCCTTATTGGATTCACGTGACTATTCTCCGAACAGGTTAACTAAAAATATCCAATGCAGAATTTTCATCTTTCGTTTTCGTCTTCTTCTTGTGCATCTAGAGGTCATATAACAGAAATGAAAAATGGAACAAGGAAAGGCTATAACTTATCAGGCGTATCGATTTCCAATCATCCTTGTCTTCTGTGTGGCGGTGGCACTGCTATACGAGTCAGAGTTAAGGGAATCTTGAATTATTAATCGAGTAGCTTTCGCATAAAGGTTTTAGCGACATATTTCCTTTATGCTTTGTCACGGAATAAGTTACTGTAAGAAGCAAATATTTTTGTATGATATTTGAGAAGTTAATTCAAGGTATGTTCAATCGAAACCAGTATATTCGTTATATTATACAAGTCAATAAAATTTTTAACCTAGCCACCGTGGTCTAATGGTTACGGCCACTGGTTTCAGACAAGTACCGAGGTAGACCTGGGCTGCACTCAGGAAATTCTGATTTAGGGTTTTCTGGTGTTTCCTCAGTTCTTGGAGGCAAATGGAGGGATGCTATTTAAAACTGTGGCCCTATCTTCATCCAACGTGTCTCCGAAAGAACGCTTCATACGAACGTTATCCCTCAAACAAGTAACACCAAGCAGATTCTGTTGACTTTGCATTCTTGATGTTCTGGGTTCGATATTAGCTTTCTAATTACCCTGACTGAGGATTCTTTCGAGTTTTCCCTCAGTTACAGGCAAATACCATCATCTTAGGCCCTGGTCGACTGTTTCCCGCATCCTTTCACATCCTCTATCCTGGCCTGAGCCATAGATGCCTAAAATACAAATAAATTCAAAATGTATCTCAGACAAGTGAGGGGTTTCGTCCACAGCTTTTTATCTGTTCTATAGAATATTAATTCAATTAATTAGAAGTTTGACTGAAAATTGAGGTAAAAGTTTCTTAAGGCCGAGGAAAACCTTTTACATAAAATTTCTTTGACTGTCCCTGAAGTCTATTATTTATGATATGAGACACCAGAACTCAGTTCTTTTCCAGCCTTTCTCAATGGTCCAAAAGCATGGAAGTCGCAAGGCAATAATTTCCCACTACATGGATGGAAATCATTTTTAAAGTTTCCTATTTCGGGAATTTACAGCACCTTAAGGCTACAGTCCGTAAAGTTCTATTGTTAGTATGAGGAAGGTAACGATCAAAACCTTTATTGAAGGTAACATCCCGGTATCCTAAAGCGACTGAGGAAATCTGTGTCATGATAGTCCACGTGAGTTAGACTCGAATTTACCCGCCTTTCTACTGTTTGTCAGGACTGGTCGACCATAACAACTGGACCGCCATGTGGAGGATATTTCTGTCCTCATATCCGAATGCGTCGATTCGTTCGACATTTTTGGCCTGTAAGCCAACACGTTCTTGTTCGGCATACATCACAATTGCCTTCAACATACATCAACACCATAAACTGCTTACTGTCATTGATCTGGCTCTTGACCGACTGCATGACTTCCGTTTACATTATGGCTGAGACGTTTTAAGCTGAATGCTTAAATGAATTCGAAGGTATTTGCGCATATGTTGATATAGTCTGAATACACATGAAATTTCAAACTTCTTCCCTTTCTGCTGCTTTATAGCCGTTAGATTTGACGATAAACTATCCGAATAAAATTCGAGTTGCCCGAAGATAACGATTTTATCTGACAGAGCATCTGATTTAATGTTTGTATATAAATTTGTAGCGGTTGAGGGCAAGAAAGACAGACATGAGAAGCGGAAGATGTTTGTTTTAACGGTTGACAGCAAGGACAGACATGAGAAGCGGAAGAGGTTTGGTTTAGCGGTTGAGGGCAAGAAGGACAGACATGAGAAGCGGAAGAAGTTTGGTTTAACGATTGAGGGTAAGAAGGACAGACATGAGAAGCGGAAGAGGTTTGGTTTAGCGGTTGAGGGCAAGAAGGACAGACATGAGAAGCGGAATAAGTTCGGTTTAGCGATTGGGGGCAAGAAGAACGGACATGAAAATCGGAAGAACTGCAACTTGATTGATTGATAGAAAAATTAAAATATAATGTCTAATGAGCGTTACTGTATAGAGTTTACTTCGAATTCACGTGTGAACACCATGATATGTGTGTAAAGAGAAATAATATTTAATTCCTTTCGAACTACAAGAGAAGATTCTCACTTACAAAATTATCACAACAAGTAGAGCGTCTTGTCCTTTGAAGCTGGCATTACGTTCAGAAGAAACTTGAGAAATACTCTACAGGCCATCAAGTTGGTCATTACAGTGATAACTTAGAGGAAGTTCACTCGCCCTCCTGACAATTCAACAAATCTGAGTTTAGTTAGCAGCCAAATCAGTAACTAATACATTTGAATTCATTTCCCCACATTAGTGAGAGTTAGTGTCAGCTGCAGTGCACAAAATATTAAATTCTTTAATTGTTTCGTCAGTTTATATAGTAGTGGACCGAGGTGAGAGCCCTGTGTAACTACTTGACAGAAACACTAGTGTTTCATATTCCTTTCGGGGATATCTGGTATTTATATGTTTGATACGCAGTTACAATCAAAAAGGTGAGCTTCTAATGAAAGTAGAAATTCGTTCATTTATAGTCTTATTGTTTCAGCGATCTAGGAAAGTGTGGTGAGATCGCATGGAAAAATTCAGTGAGGTCCTAGTATTATGACACACTGTCTTTTAAAAAAATAGCAACGTGATTAATATATATCATAAAAAAACATCTGCGGTACTTTTCGCTATTATTTAATGAGAGATCTTATTTCCTTACCTTATTTATATTAATTTTGAGAGTTCATTTTTATTTATTTTCTCATTGATAATATTTTGACTATATATAATAATAGCACAGTCTTTAAACACGATTCCTTATATGAAGAACTCCAATAAACTGTTCTTTGAGAACGTTCTAAAACTGTACTTATTAATTAAGTCACAGATGGAGCTTGGACTATTACAAAGTGACACACCAACAATGTTTGTAAAAGCAATTTACTTGAAATAAACGGTAATGAATGTTCAGTTGTGACTTCCATAATATGGATTAACCTGCTTGATTTTTTTAGCTTAATTGATGGGGCTATCCTCCCAATCTTGGAAACTGTAAGGAATCTTAGTGTTTTGTTAGACTTCAAGCTTATGTTTGATATTCTCATTGATAACATAATCAATTCAGCCTTTTTATTTTGTTTTTAACAGTAGAAGTAGTCGTGAATTCAAGCAAACCCTTACTCTTCAAATATTATTTCACTTGTACTAGAAGCAAATTGGAATTGAATTGAATTTAGTATGACCTTTAGGTGTGTAGGTTCAGACCAAAATAGGGTAGGTGGAAGGGTGTGGAGAGGAGTCTGCAGGTCTTCAATTGAAGGTACTATCCCAGTATTTGCCTGCTGTGACAGAAAACTGTGGGAAAACTTCAATCAGGGTGATTGGCTGTTCGTATCGAATTATGAATACTACTCACACTCATATTCATAACCATATCCATAAGAAATGAAGAAGGGAAAGAAGGGGAGCCTGGAACAAGTAGCGACATTCTGCGACGTTGCATTTTCTAACGTTACGCGGTACAAACAGACAATGTGTTGCATACACAAGTAAGAGCTCCTAACATTGCAGTGCCAACACTGCATGCTGGTTTCCACAAAAACGAAGCCCTGACGCACTCAACGCGCACTTTGCACCGAAGGTCACCAGCTGATGATCACTATAATATTATATTCATAGTCATAGTTTATTATAATCTGACAAGGCTTAAAAGAAAATGAAGACGAAGTGTGACGTTTTCAACACTTTAACGGTGCCTTGAGCGGACTCAACATAAAATCTTAACAGAAGTGAAAATATTTATAAACATGGTAAGCTATATAAAACAGAAGATCAACTTCCACTATCTCAACTATTCACAAGCCATTCCCAACAATAAAAGTTCTTTCTCTCTTTTTTTCTTAACTCACAAAATAGATAAATAATTTTGTTATGTTGAGCTTTTGGGTTCTGTCTGAGGAAGGCATTGTTAGTGTCGAAGTTGTTACACTAATGTTTTAGACTTTTTAAAAGTTAAATCGCATTAAGTATTGTCAGCTTATTATAACAAATAAAACAAATAGTGGGGCAGATTTTGGTAAGTATTGTGCTATTTATGATAAAAGCGTGAAACTCGCAGGGATTGCTTATGACATAGTTCTAAGTAAATTAAAAAAAGAGGCCAACAAAGAGTTCACAAAAATCAAGATGGCGGCCCCAGTTTCCAAAATGGCTGCCAGATAACTAACAATTCCAATAGTCAATGATAACCATGTCGAACTATATGTTTTTGAGGCTCACAAATTCAAATACACCATTTATTTTTATGTAGGAGTGATAGTTTTAGACATTCCGCCATTTTCCCAATATGGCTGCCATAACTATGGCATAGGCAATCCCTGCAAGTTGCACGCTTTTATGATAAATAGCACAATTGTTCAATTTTCTTTTACCACAATCTGCCCCACTACATATTTTGTCACTTTAAAAGAATAAGGTTTGCTGACTTCTCCTGCATAATTATAGTTAAGCCTAATCACTCCACTTTTTTATTTCAGGTTCCATAACAGCTGCTAAAGTAAATTAATTTGAGAAATGGATAGGGAGAAATGCACCTTATGTCAAATCTACATCTCATGAAAAATTACAAGATCCAAAAATAGTACAAGAATGAAACCTGAACAGTGTTATGAAGCGATGGAACATGTGATAGCAGAATTTTTAAAAGAAGGTGTTGAGTTACCAGTATGTGTGAATATCTCACTGTTAGATGAAGGGCAATGATTCATGGAAACACTTCTCCAACATAATGCTAAGTGGCATAAATCCTACCGTCTGAAACTTAACTCAAAAGCATTAAGAAGAATACAGAAAAAAAGAGAATCACAAGAAGAAGAAATTTGTGTTGTGGAAGCTAGCGAAACAGAAACAAACCAAAAACAAATGATAAGAAAGTAAGAAACCCATCCTCCAGCAAATGCTTGCTTCTTCTGTGATTGTGAAGGGAAGCCAGATTATACTTTACATGCAGCTTCAACATTGGGTGAATAATTGTGCAAAATTCCTTGGAGATGAAACCTTAATTGGAAAACTAAGCAAAGGGGACATGGTGGCTCAGGATGCTGTTTACCATACACATTGCTTAGTGAAATTACATAACAGGTATGGAGATGCACAAGCTAAAGAAGCTGGTCCTAATAATGATCGCAAACTTGAGGCTGTTGTTTTGGCAGAGTTGGTTTCATTTATTGAAGATGCAAGATTGAAAGAGCAATCTACCGTGTTTAAAGTTGCAGACTTAGCAAAAATGTACACAGAGAGACTACAGGAATCAGGAGTTGTGTTGCATGGCCGAGTACATACAACTAAGCTGAAGGAACGTATACTGCTCCAAATAAGTGATCTCCGTTCGTTCAATAAGGGACGAGACAGCTTCCTTGCATTTGATGGAGTTGTTGAGAATGTCGTTTTCAAGTTATACCAGCAAGAACTCGATGATAATGCTTACATACTTTCCAAGGCTGCTGATATTGTTCGCAAAGAAATTTTAAACTGTGAAGTCAAATTCAAATACACCTTTGAAGAGAAAAAACAGAAGCAAAATTATCTTCAAACACTACTCAGTATGATATTATATGGAAAAAATATTAAAGAACGCAGAAGTACTGACACCGCTACACAGCCTACACTGACAATTTCAGAACTGCTCACATTCAATATGAAATCCACAAGAGCCAACTCCAAAATGATGTACCACAAACAAACTCGTGAGCCACCTATACCAGTGGGACTCGCACTTTATGTATATACGCATACACAGCAAAGACAGCTGCTGGACATGATGTTTCAACTAGGTGTCTTATGACAGGGCCCTACAGATCTCCAGCTGTATTGCACAAGGATTTTGCCAACGTTATGAAGAAGAGAATGTTGTTTGTCCTCCAAACTTGTTGAAAGGTGTATTCACAACATCAGCAGGTGACAATATTGACTATAACCCGTCTTCTACCACAGCAAGAACCTCATTTCATGGTACAGGCATTTCGCTTTTCCAGCACCCACCACTCAACCACTCAGGAGAAGAGTGGATGAAAGTGGATATTAATGAAAAATCAATAATGAAATCAATTCCTCATCTACCAGACATCTACACAAATGTTGTTCCGATTCAGCATTTACCGGAAAATGTGTCTATTCCATCTGCTGGAGGACCTTACACAGGAACCTTGTCAGCAATAAAAGAAGAAGACAAAGAGTTTCAGTGGTTGCTCCATGTCCAAGACTATCTGGATAGCAGTGCTACTACAAATGGGAAAACACTATCCTGGTCTGCATATCAGGCAAAGAAAACCCCAACCATATTCAAAGTGTATGTGCATTATTACCACTTCTGAAGGAGCGTGTGAATACATCAGCAATGATAGCCCATGTACTGAAAATAGTCTCACAAGCTGTCACTTACCTTAATCCAGGCCAAATACCTGTTGTAGCATTTGATCAACCTTTGTTTGCCATAGCAAAACAGTTGCAGTGGAGTCAGCCAAGGCAGTTTGGTGAAAACAAGTTTGTCATCATGTATGGTGGACTGCACATTCAACAATCTTTTCTAAAATTCATTGGCTACTGGTTGGAAGGCAGCGGTTGGACCCAAGTGTTGGAAATGCTGGAGTTGCATCTGCACGAACAGCCGACTCTTTTTTAACCACAGATCAAATTATGAGAACCAGAAGAGCTCACAAAGTGACTATCTGCGCACTGAATGCTTTAGTGGAAAATGAATTCAAGGACTCAACTAAAGACTGTGAAAACAAACCAACCCTCCGCAAATGGTGTGAGGAATGAAAGAAGGAAAGTCCCCAGTTCCAGTTTTGGCATCTAACTTTCAGCATGGAACTGTTACTGAATATGTTTGTTCAGTCACTTCGTACTGGAAACTTTCCTCTGTATATATTGATTGCCTCACAAAGATGATTCCCTGGTTCTTTGCATTGGATCGTATCCATTACTCAAGGCGGCTTCCAGTACTAAGAGACATGGCAACTCTCAAACAGACACACCTAAGTGTTGCAGCAGAATTTTTAAAGGGGAATTTTGTGGTACAAATGACAAACCGGAACTTCTCTGCCCTCCCCATTGATCAAGCTCACAAGCAACATAATGCTATAGTTAACGGAGGAGGAGGAGCTGTTGGATTAACAGAAAATCCCTCTGAATTACGAAGATGGACAATTGCTGGCCCTGAGGTATCACGCCTTGTGATGCAGTTTGAAAGAATGGTGAACTTCGTAACTTCACAAACAACCAAACATCATGATGAAAATCCTGCCACACAAAGACTTTTTTCATGATGTTCGGTATGTTATCGAAGTTTTTGAAGAGCTTGGAAATCCTTTTTCTGATGAAAGTGGTGATCTCTATAACATAGCCACTAAGGAAGTTGTATCAGATGACGTGAAGAGGACACTCATGACAAGTGAACAACACAGTTCAGATCTTTTCCGGAGATTGGAAAAGCAGGAAGTATTAATTTCTGAGCTTATAAAAAAGCAGAAACTTTCGCTGAAGAATACTCCAGTCCCTAAAATGTCCAAGCAAAAACGTAATTTACGATCTGTGAGCAATGATTGCAACCTTTTTGCTGGATTATATGTTGGTTGTGTAGCTCAAGGCGGCAACATTGAAGAGTTTTTCCTACATGAGAATCATGCATGGCCTCCATCACTATCTGAATATGGTTATCTTAGAATGTCAAAAAAGAGTGACGTTATTCCATGCCTGGAGAAGCTTCTTGATATCCATGATCAGCCTGGAGATGTGGATGTAGTGTTATTGGATGGAGCAGCCATTGTGAACTTTATTAGGCCAAATGAAACTATGAAAACCTTTGCAGATTATGCTGAGCATGGATTCATTCCTTTTATTATAAACCAGTTAAGACGAGCCAGAAGAGTAGACATTGTATGGGATACTTTCCAATCTAATTCACTGAAAGCATTTGCTCGCCAAAAGCGTGGTACAGGTATAGGACTCTCGTCACTCCCCAAACTCTCTTATCAAAGAAGTGGAATGACTTCCTGAGAGAAAACGAAAACAAGACAGAGTTGTTTCAGTTCCTCAGTTTTTATGTTAAAAACATCAAGCTAGACATCGGAACTGTTGCGACAACTGTGGCAGAAAATGCAATAAGCAATGTTGATATCAACCTGCCATCTGTGAGCCCGTGCAGTCATGAAGAGGCTGATACGCGGTTACTTTTGCATGCATATGCTGTTACTGAAGAAGGATGTTCACGAATAGTGGTCAGAACAGTTGATTCAGATGTATTAGTATTAGGAAAATTGCTTTTGCCATTAAACATACCAATCGCAAACTGTGGGTCGAGCTAGGAGCAGGAAAGAGCTTCAAAGTAATTTCTGCCCATGGGATTTCAAACACTATTGGAACTGAAATGGCATCATCATTGCCTGCCTTTCACTGTTTCACCGGTTGTGATACTGTGTCAGCATTGGCAACTAGGGTCAAAAAGTCTGCTTGGAAAGCACGGACTAAAACTCCTGAGATTACTGCTACCTTCAATATTATTTCTCAACCATGCACAGAATTAAAAAGTGATTTGATCAAGACCTTGGAACGATTTGTGATAGTAATGTGTGATCACACATGCCCAGAAACTAATGTGAATGACGCAAGAGGCTACCTGTTTACGCAGAAAAGCCATACAATTGAAAGCATACCCCCAACTGAAGATACTGCAGCATATTAAGAGAACAGTCTTCCAAGCTGGACATGTCTGGGTCAAGCTTCTGCCAAACAGCCTGCTATCCTTTCACGGTCTGATTAGGGCTACTTCAGGTGCAAATGGTTGGGAACCAATATGGATGACACTACCAGAAGCAGTTAAAGCTTGTATTGAAGTTATGTCCTGTAAGTGTAACAATCAACTGCGCATAGGACGCTGCAGATGTGTTAGTGCTTTAGTGCAGTGTACATCATTGTGCAGGTGCCAAGGAAACTGTGAAAACTAGTCTGAACTCTACTCTGAAGAATGATGTTATAGGTCATAAAAGTGAATAAAAGTCATAAATAAGTCATAAGCTAATATAAGTCATAAGAGTTGATAAAAGTTAATAAATATAAGTCATTCCTTAAAGTTAATAAAAATAAGTTAAAGTTTAACTGGTAGTCATCTTGCTTTGTATAAGTGTAATAAGGTTAGTCAGATATAATTTTAAATTAGTGGGGCAGATTGTGGTAAAAAAATGGCGGAAATATAGATTGTAGTTATGGCAGCCATATTAGAAAAATGGCGGAATGTCTAAACCTATCACTCCTACATAAAAATAAATGGTGTATTTGAATTTGTGAGCCTCAAAAACATATAGTTCGACATAAAGATGATGGTTATTAATGACTAATTGGAATTTTTAGTTATCTGGCAGCCATCTTGATTTTTGTGAACTTCTTGTTGGCCTCCTTTTTTTAAATTTACTTAGAACTATGTCATAAGCAATCCCTGCAAGTTTCACGCTTTTATCATAAATAGCACAATTGTTCCATTTTTTTTACCACAATCTGCCCCACTAAAATATATAGTGCCAGGCGAGAAACCACGCAGATGAGAATACACAAAAAGGCAGTCAGTAATTGGTGACACAGGTGGTTGTTCTTTCTCGTGTATGGCAGAGACAGCTAATATCTCTTTGATCAACTTAATATAGAACGTAAAAAGTCATTATTCCGCCTTTATTTAAAGGTCACCTTTGAAGATCGTTTCCTTGCTCTCTTGCTACACTAAACAACTAAACGGAGAGATCAGAAGAGAGTAGAAGGAGAATGTGAGGAAGAACACAAGAGAAAGTAACAACGAGAGAGAGAAAAGTTAGAGAAAGAAACATAATAATTATGAGGGAAATAGAATGAAGAGAAAGTAACAGTGAGAAAGAAGAGTGACAAAGAACAAGAGATTGAAGGAGATAGAAAGAGTACGAGAAGTAGACAAGGAAAGAGCAATAAAAAAGAGAGTAAGACAAAAAGAGAAAGAGAATGGTGTTCAGAGTGAGGAAATAATATACGACAGAAAAAGACTGAGATATAGAAAGAGAAAATGTGAGAGAATGGAGTGAAAGAGAATGAGAGAAACTGAATGAGAAAGTAGCAGAGAAGACGAGAGAAGAGAAAAAGTGTTGAAGTAAAACAATAGTGAGGGAAAGAGAATAAGGAGACGATTAAGGGAAAGAGAGAAAGATGGAGAAATAGTGAGAGAAATGGGGACTAAGAAGGAAAGCGTAAAAAAGGAGAGATAAATAAAGGTAATGAGAGTGGAAGATAGTGTGAAAAGGAACATCAGAAAGAGAAAAGAGAGGAAGAAATAGAAAGAACGACTAAGAGAGACTAAGAAAGAAAACATAAGATAAAAAGAAATTGAGAGAGTGAGGGGAAGAAAGAGAAAGAGTGGGACAGACTAAGATAGGGAGCGAGACAGAAAGAAAGAGCAAGCAGGAGAGAACACGAAGGACAAAAACAGTGAGAAAGAGAAGAAGTTAGAGGAAGAGAACAATAGTAAGATACCCAATAGTCGAGTACGCTTGATTCAAACTTTTCGCAAGCTTAGTATGTCAAGTCTAAAAGTTTGCATCAAACTTGTCACGACAAGTCTGCAAGCCTAAATCAAGTTTGAATCGTACTTTATAGTTAGCACCTGACAAGCTTAGGCAACCATGTCACATCAAGCTTGTTACAATAATCGTGAAAGAGGCTTGCAATCGTGAAAGACACAACAGTCTACATCTCTAGAACAAACTTGCAATATCAAGTCTATACAGTCATTTCAAAGTTGAATCAAACTTTTTATATAAATCGTAACTAAACAAGCGAAAAGCAAGTAAAAATCAAGCTTGCATAGCAAGAGCCGAAACGGGTCACCGGGTTAATCGAGTGAAGTTTTGGACAAAGTCATTGGGTTTAGTCTTCAGATCCGGTCTGTCCCGGTGACCTGATTTAAACCCTGTAACCCGGAGAACAAAACTTAGTTTTTAATTATTTCCTTGCTTTTGAATAGTGTTTCTGTCAAGGGTGACCAAGACCGGAGATGTTACCCCCGAACCGGAGACGTTACGAAAAATACAACGTCAAAATTCCACGTTCATTATGCTTTCCAGGCCGAGTGAATCTGCTCTTTCGGGTCAAGCTTCGGACCCGGTCAAGCAATGTGACTCGGGTTCAGCTCTGTTGCATGCTATGTAGATAAAGAGAATAAAGCAAGTAAGAGAGAAATGAGCAAGAGAGAAAGGGATAAATAGAATGATGAAGTAAGTGGAAAAGTAAGAGAGAGAAAGAAAGAAACAGCGAGAAGAGACAAGAAGAAAGCGATCCCCAATTGCGCCAAAAAAGCATGAAATATTTGTAGCACTCCTCTTATTTGGATGACGCAAAATGGTGGCAAAGGAAATGACAAAGGGAGATGCGTGATATGCATAATTCTAATCATGCATTAGTCGGCTGCTGTGTCTCCTCTTACTGAAATGGAAGGATGGGAGGAGGAGGACATCCTTGAGGTAATCACAAGTAATCTCGTATCCTAAACAGTCACGCCAAGAGAAGAATAAGAAGGAGCTACTCAAAATTCCATGTAACAGATCATGAATCTTGAAACTGAAACTGTTAGAAGCGAGAACAGACATTCTACCAACTATATTTTGAAGACGATCTTTCAGATCCAAATACAGTAATTTACAGGGTTATGTACACACACGTGGAAAGAAGGAGGTTTATGTCTCTTCGTTTATATACGTGGCTACTATTAAAAAGTAGAAAACAAGTCTAATTTTAAAAACCGGTAGACTGCGCGATAAGATATCAAGTATTGAAGCCATATACTTTCAAATCCTTTATATATCTGCAACGAAACTTTCAAATCTTGAGTGATTGTAATATCTTACACAACCTTTTAGA
The DNA here is from genome assembly GCA_022664845.1 of Lepisma saccharinum. Taxonomy (NCBI): domain Eukaryota; kingdom Metazoa; phylum Arthropoda; class Insecta; order Zygentoma; family Lepismatidae; genus Lepisma; species Lepisma saccharinum. Next base: position 12,442 of record JAGDQP010005837.1, on the reverse strand, counting down.
GTTAAATATAATGCTTTGAAATCCAAATGGTAGACTTAAAAATCGATTTTCATGGTCCAGACTGTAGAATTTGATCTAGAAATGTAACGAGTTTTAACTGAAGGTATGTGTTGTAAAACCTTAAGTAGGAAATTTAATGTGTGAAGCGAATTTGTATTAAAATGTTGTGACAGTTGTAAGAGACGATCAAATAAATTACAAATAATAATATAGGAATGTTAGTCAAATCTGGTAGCCCTGAATAAGTTTTTTGGTTGTATATTTGTTAAGATCACGAATTACTCGTTGTTACTACTACAATAAACGCGCGGAAATGTTTTTTCGTGATTTGTTGGTAATGGAAGTTAAAAATGGTGGCCATGGCTTGAAAAAGTTCAATCCTCATGTTGTAGTCCTGCATTTGGGGCCCGGTCTGAACCCGACCAGACTCGATTTAACATCTACAGCATCCGGCTAGATCAGAGCCCGACAAAATTGGTCTGGCTTGGCCTGATCAGGGCAGAAAAATGAGTCCCTAACCCAATCAAGTACTCTTCCGGACAGCCATAGTCCTGTTTTTGTTCTGGTTTGGATCGAGCCGGACGGAATGGATGTAAAATCTGGCCGGATTCAGATTGGGTACGAATACCGTCCCATAATTTGCCATCTCTAGAATTTCGCACACTGTCTCACCTAAAATCTCTAAAGTGGGCCCGCTAAAATAAAGAACATAGCTTATAATAGTGTACCATTTTTGCTTGTAAAAAATGGCTAATGAGATGGACTAAAATATAGAGAGAAAACTCTAAACAATGTTTTAAAATGATCTTTATATTTATTTTGTTTATACACTCTGTTTATTTTAGAAAATTTGAAAGACTAACGACGACTGCTTGGTAAAATAGGAAAAGAAACGCCTGTTCTAAGTGATCTGCAAAAATTACATGTTTATTTTCATGCACCAGCACACTCAACATGAGACAAGTCTTGGCACTGAAGACACTTAACCCATATTTCTTCACCACTATCCTTACTGAACTTTCTTGAGCAGAACATACGCAAAGTATCAGTTTCTAAAAGAATATTTTGTCCAGGAGGTTAGCGCGCCCGCTTTCTGTGCGCGTGGTTACTTATTCAGTTCCCGCCAGGATCTCTTGAACGGAGTGGTTCGGAACCTGCTTCACCAAAAGCTGTAGGTTCCGTCAAAGCTCACCAGTTCGCTTAGGACATTAATAACAAGTTAACTACACATATATTTTCTGTAAAATCATTTCAAACAAAGGATTATGTTTTGTGTTTAATTACCGTATAAATATATCTTTATGTTTTAGTTATCTTTCTGTAAATGTTCTCTTTTCAATGTCGTACCTATCCATATTATATTAATTTGGTTTCAGTAGGTATTGCAATTGGCCATTACGCCTGCTGTGTTAAATAATAAATATATTTTTTATAATGTGAAAATTAGTTTTGCTTTTTAATGAAGTTATTCAGTAATCACTAAAAAAAAAAGCACAAATTAAATGCCGACCTTTTATTATTTTTTTTATACAAATCAAGTCCTTACTCACCCGAGTTTCAGATTCTTCAACTCCCATAACTTGAATTTTTTACAGTTAAAATTCCACTGAAACCCTACAAACACTCTACTTATACGTTCCAATTTTGACCTTACACCCCCAAACTGAAAATCATGCCAGAATCCCTGCAAGAGGTCAGTAAACAACATTTTGTTTTGTCTGATAAAAATACTTATAACGAAATAAATACGTATGTTAAGGCGCAATTTTTTACTTTTCGTAATGAAACATTCTTAGATTTTTTTTTTCATTTGGATATTGTAGACAGCCAGTGATTCCGCCAGACACCCCTTCTGTGGGAGTGTTTACATCAAAGTCTCGACAACACCCCCTAACTTTAAAAATGTTGCTGTGAAAAATCGATAGAAACCGTATAAAACTTCACTTATACCCTCCCAATTTAGACTTTACACCTCCAAACTGAAAATCCTGGTGGAAACCCTGTAGACAGCGCTGGAATCGGCAGTACTATCGTTATTGCAATCACTAGAATCAAAATGGCGTCGATGAACAAGGAAAATAATCAGTATGTTGTGGTTTGATGGAACAAAAGCAGCTGCTAAAGTCCAACGAATTTAGAAGAAAGTGCACGGCCGACATCATGATAGATCAGAGGATAACGTATGATTTGATGACTGTTAACAAAGAGATGTCATAGGAAAAAATGAGAAAAGAACGGAGTATCTACAGATTTTTTTAAGGAAAGTAACGAAGCCCATGCAGAAGTATACAGAAATGGTGAGAACGCTTCATAAGTTGAGATTAAATTAGCGGAAAATGTAATACTCCGAAGAGTTCTTGTGTAACAATTGTTTAAAATCATGGAAAATACTCTATGTTTACCATATGCACAAACAGAGATACAAAGACACACACACAGTATATAGCGTTGACAGATAATGTTAATGAATTCCTCTAGTGTGCATTGCTTAGAGCACAATGCATGTTAAATGTAACTAATTAATGCAACAGATGGCATAACGGTACCACTATTGTTCATTTCAAATTACAAGTCGTGTCCAGACGAGGTAGCCTGTTCATTTCTTGCTCTTTGGATTGTAATTGAAAATCACAAATAAACTGGAATAGGAACGTATAAACTTAAAATATTTAGAAACAAACACACATATTTTTAATTAACTGGGACATCTCCTACAGGATACTTTTTTAATAACTTAAATTTTTCTGCTTTTAGGCTTCAGCAGCGAGTGCTGTTAAAAAGTCTTCTGTGCCCATCTGTCGACTACTTTCAACTCAGGAACTACTAAGGCTAGGAAGGAAGTTGAGGTGTCATTAGAAAGGTCTCGGTAAGACTAGCTCTAACACTTGCAAAACCGTTTCAGAGGTAAGGGGGGGACATTTATATTTTTGAAATTACTAGAGCTAGCAAGGTGGTTGAGATGTTGTTGGAAAGGTCTCGGCAAGACGAGTTTATACTCGTATCATTCATTCAAACCGTAGGGTATTTAGCAATCATCACCACCATCATAATAACAAACCTCACCACCATAATCATATATGACTCAGATTACTAAACTATTCTAGATGTACTAACAGTAGTTTCTTCCAGGCAACGCGGTATCGAGCGCGTAAGCATGTAAAACCGACCTTACTAAATGTCTCACCTAGTAGTGAGTAGTACCTTATTCCTAACACCGTAATTCTAGAACCTTATACCAAATCAAACCTACTAACAGTCTCCGATAGCGGGTTTTCTCCACCCTTCCCGTTTGTGGAGTTTTTTACCTGCTGTACGAACAATCTGGGATTCGGGTTTTAATATTACCGACTCAAGGTTTTTGTTTGCCGGCATTACCGATTTGTTTTCTCCCTCCATAAAAGACAAATCTTATTTGTGCTTTCCTTTCTTCTTTTTCGCCTTCTATCTCTATCTCATACGTAGTGGGAAATGCCTTGTGTAGATAGAAACCACCTACCAATACCATTCCTATGCTTTAAAGTAGTACTTTACTTAACAGCGTGCGGAGAGTCAGAAATAATTACCATGGTTGTTGACTCACTCTCTGGGGCGTTCCGTGGCTTAGTTTTTCTGTTTCTGAAGGCCTGGGGATAGCTTATATGCACAGTCGTCTGGGCACCCCGACTGGGCTTCGCCTCAACTTGTTTTAAGATTTTAAGTATCGATAGGACCCTTCCGTCACAATTAAATGATTAAAAGTTTTCGTTGCATGAAAGAAACCGACTTGCAATAAGTTTCTTTTTCCGTCGCCAGAGGACAGGTTATTAGAAAAGAGCAGAACCATCTAGCGTTAGGTTTTAGAACTCGCTGCACAGTTTGTGGACAAATAGATACAATTATTTTCTTTAGTTATAAATTTACATTTATAGCGTAAACCCATCGTCTTTAGGCCCGCGCTTTTTTCGAGGCATAAAAAGTAAAGTGACAAGAGCCATTGTATAGGCATTATACCGGTAAGTACATAGTATAAATTATTAACCATTCATTTTGATAAGATAAGATAAAAAGAATTGTATGGGCGGTTACAGCACCAATTCATTTTGATCTTATGTTTTCCTTTTCGAGTTAAAACTAAATTCTTTAATGTATCAAAAAGTAGCATTTGCCATTATTCTCTTCCTTTTTCTTCAAGCATACCTTCAATTGCATTCTCTAGTGTCCAATCTTTGTTTAGTCAATGTCCCCACCAATTTCTTTTTCTATTCTGTAATGTCTCCCAACATGTTTCCTCTTTCTTTCACACTTTCTCATTTAAATATTCTGTTTACATATAATTTTTTTCGTCCTCGTCTTATCTAAGTTTAGAAGACTTTCAATTTTTTTTTACCACTCTTTTGCCGAGACCATTTCTCTATAACAATACAAGCCCACTTTTACCATCAGTGACGATTTTCGACCGATTTTCTCGAAGCGACCAAACACTCACAGGTTGTACACCACTGCCATCTATCTCAGAATCTTCTTCTTCTTCAAGACTCCTCGGCACGAGGAGATAAATGGAACCGGTAAAATAATGCACCTTTCTTTCCAGTCAATACAAGTATAATATGTGAATTAGTAATAATATGAAGAAGTAATAAGAGTACTAAATGAAGTCTTTTCGCAACCGGAGTTAGCTTGTTCCCCGGAATAAGCGAAAAAAAAAAAATGTTAAAATGTCATGATCGGGTAAGAAGTTAAAAAGGTCTAGTCTGGGTAAATCGTCAAATCCGGTAGAGTTGGGACGGATATGGGGCAGAAGTTCGGAAGGAAAAGTGAGGGAGAGGGAAATTGTGTAGAATGAAAATGGATAAATGTAAGAAAGAAGGAATGTATATGTGTGTATGTATGTGTAAATGTATGGTCGTATAGTGTATGTGTATCACAGGCGTAGGGCCACACTCCCGCACTAGACACTTCCGCAGAGCCTCGATGTTCACTCGCTGCAATCCGTGGCCGAACTCTCTCTCAGAATCTTGCTGCACGTGACACAGTATTAGGTGTGTGTTTATGTTTCGAGTACAGTGCCATCTGTTGGTCTCTTAAGTGGATCTCATCGTAGAACATGAGATGGCTAAATTTATGTCCGTTGAGCTTATATCGAAATCTGTAACAATGAAAATAATATATATATATATTTGTCAACACCATGGTATGGGTTAAATTATTACAAACGTTAGTTATAAACCATTTTATTTATTTGAAACCTTATTATTAAAACTACCAAATTCGTATTTGCTTTCAGGGCATATAATAATAATAATATCAATTGAAAGAACAAAAAAAGACCCTAAGTTTCGAATAGAACTAACCACCAACCTTTACTGGAGATGAACTGCAGTAAAGAAACTGGAATTCATCTCACTGCACCTTTTTTTCGTTGCAAATGGTGAGAATTGAAGGTGCACGACTCACGTTGTCTACCCAGTTGCATAATGCAACGTCTTTTCGTCTCTTTTCGCCACCTAGTTTTCAAAGTCACTGAAATATTAATGGCAGAAGGATGGGGCGCTCTGACGAAGCCGTCAGCTGGATGCCACTCCTCATCACATTTTCTAGAAAAGCGGACACCTTTTCGCCAGCAACTGTTTCCATGGATGGTTCAATACTTATATAACAGGGTGTACAATGAACGTGAATCGTGATTTCTGAGTTCGCCTTAAAATGAACAGTTGTGTACACCAATAGCATTGATAATAACAAGAATGTCTGTCATTTGAGGTAGAATTATAATTCACATTTCGCCTACTTGCATTTTGTTTAACCATAGTTAAAAAAAATGATGATTTGAACATTTTTTTGACACAATAAGACTTTAAAATCTGGGCAACTTGATTACCAATCGGAAGCAAATTTCGTGTTGTTAAGTCTGGTCCACGAGACGAGATTCAGGCTGTCTTTTCTCGAAAATGTCTTGTCCAGAAAGTTTCTCTCTCGTCTTGAAACGACATGTATGAAACAACAGTCCTGTCTCGTCTCGTTTTCCATAGATATTCCTCTGCCTTGTCTCGTCTCGTCTCGTGGGCAACATTATTCATTATATCTTAACTTTGAATTGAGGCCAAACAATGAACCAATAGATATTGGTTATAGGTATTTTACCAAACTTATACTTAATGTCTAGAATAATTGGAACTTCCAGTAAAACTATTTTGTACGATTTTGATATAAACTTCCGCAATATCGATTATATCCTGAAATTAAAAGCAAATTTATAAATTAGTTATGAATTACCACTTTAGAAATTTTGTAAGTTCGTATTGAAATTATATCTCATCACATTTATTGCTTTCCACAATAATATTTTGCTTCATACGAGATAGCCATCTATGAACAAAAACAAAAGCATGTGCCTAATTCATATAATAATTTGCGTGTAAAGATTATCTTATCAATAACTAGATTGTAATATTTCTAGGATGTTATGCACATGTCTCAACATATGTAACGTATACAGAAGATAAACTGGAATTAATAAAGTTAGTTAAGGCAAGAGGCGACCTGGTTTCTACGCCTGCTCCAGCCAAATATTAATGTATGACGTCACATGTTGTCTAGTTGGAAATAACTGATATACATTAAATCTCTGATTTGTAATTTTATATTTGTTATCTTGAGAGCATATTAGTTTATATATTTTCTTTGTTCATGGAAGAATTAAGAAACATAATTCAGTTCTTTCCTTAACTCAAGTAACCATCTCAGCATTCGCTTAGTGAGATCAAGAAACTCCAACCAAAGTAGTTTAGTAGAGGGAACAGGATCCGTATGTGGTGATCTTAATCATGTACATGGGTATAGACAAACATCAAAGATACGTGTGACTAAATAAAAAAAAAAAAAAAAAGGAAACTTCATTTTATAAAGACAGTAGAGTACGGTAACAATCTGAACTAAGACAGCTAACAAAGACAGTTAAACAACTTCCAAAGAATCCAAACGGGACTCTATTGCAAGTTTCATTGGAAAAAGGAGGTAAATATTTTAGTTTGTGGTATCCAGTTTGTATGGGTATCAGATACTCTGCCTGCAGGGTCAATCTAAAGAAAAGCACTATCTGAAATTTTCATTAACTCAGGGAAAGAGGGAAAGGCAGCGGGGGAGACCAAAAGAAAACAAATGCCCATTCTTGTGTGTTTTACCTCCTCATCCGCTAGAGGAGCTGGATGTGTGTCGTGGGAATAACGAAAGCTGGGCAAAGGCCAAGCTCCCCATCTAAGTGGCCTCATTCTGAGCTAAAAGGATTTTTTTGACTTTCCATCGTTCAGGCAAAGGAAAATAAAGACAAGATCTATCTTTTGTTTTCAGTATTAAGAGAAATAAGACATCTTTCAACGCAACATATGATGTACGGAAATATAGAAAAATACACAAAGTCAAGCTCTTATAATACCATCCTACAAGGGTGATACCAATAGTTTCCTGTAATACGTACATTATTGTCAGGAGAGGAAATTATATTTGGAAATAATTAAAATATTTCGTCCCTTAATTTCTGCAAAAAAAGCCTTTCTCAGAATATTATAATGTCAGTGTTCGCGTAATAGCGCCTCCCAGTATGGATATATTTTAACTTAGGAACTATTGGTATATAAAAGCACTGGGGGCCAGATCAGGTGAGTGCACTGGATCGAGAAGCACTTCCAAAGCAGAGCTAAAACGAGTCATTATGCCAACCGAGTCAGACTGGCGGCGCACAGGGTCTATATTTGAGAGTTGCCCTGTCCCAATGACCTAATTTTTAATAATTGACGCAGTCCGAATTCAGTCTAACCCGTTTCGACCAGTTCTCTCTCCTTATTTACCAGTTCTTACTTTATTTATATGCTCCTTGGAGGGCACACTCTACATGGCCTTTGCCTAAGTAGCATATTGGTATTTTTTCCTGATGAAACTTACGTAAACACTAAAAAGATCTCAAGCAATATGGCGGCCAGCAGGATTTGAACCTGCATGCCTATTTTTATTTTAAATTTTTTATTATTGTTGTAATTTGACAAAATGAAATTTAATACAAGTCTAATTAATGGACATTTTCCATATTACCAGATTTATTGTTCAAGCCTTGAAGACAATAAAACACAAGTTTATAGTATGCAATTATTATGTACGGTAATTGTCTCACAGTAAGCTTATTTTACTCTAGATCAGTGGCGCCCATTCATTTCGAAAGAGGTCATGCAAGCCTTACCTCAGCAGGACCCACCCCCCTTTAGGTTGACCCACCCCAAGAAAAGACTATGTATTTTCAAATGCTGCATTTCATAGGCATTCTTTAATTTTAGAAAGGAAACGTATTCATCTTTAAGGGTCACAAAATTTATTCACAGCAGAAAAAAACTCCTAAAATAGCTAGAGGTACACTGATTGGTACATTCGTCGCCTCTAAGCCTACATCATAGTTCGTAACACTAACACTTTCGTTAGTAAAGGGAAAATAAAAATGTGAGTGGACACCAGACTAAATTGGTGCTGTATGACACACCACGTCGACCAGTTAGATGTGTAGCAAAGCTGAATTTTAGGAGTACTCAACATTTGTAGCATTTCACATATCAGTGTCACTAAATAATCAGTTTTGTCGTAATCAATATCCTTTAAGGAGCAAACATGTCAGTCACTTTTTTCATAATGAATGGAGATGTCCCTATTCGCTGGCAATTATTGGCAAACCGTCTATTCGGTCCCTCCTATTCCCACTGTACATATCAAGTCAGTTTCAACTTAAGTGACCTCTCAGTGGATACATTCGTTATTGGCAACCGACAGGAAACTTCAGAAGATAATTCAGGTTTAGGAAAACAGTCTTCACTTTTTAACTTGTAAAATATTTTGGCAACTCTTGGAAAGGCTGCCAACACTGAAAGGTTTACATTTCCCCAAATGTTATGTGATGGGACATCACCATGAGAATTAGACAACTCGTCTTCATCCATGTCCAAATCTACAATCGACTTTTTTTTTCTGTGAAGGTTGGCTAGATAGATCAAAGCTTTTTCTTCTGGTTTCAAACAGTTCGGAAAAATGTTTGACCTACCTATCTTCACACTGAAAAAAAACTTGAATGTAGATTTGGAAGTGGACAGCGAAAAGAGTGTACATTCATGTTGATGGTCTCATCCTGTCGAGTATGTGAGGAAATCTAAATCTTCCAGCGTTGGCAGCCTGCTGAAGAATTGTCAAAATACGTGGCAAGCTAGAACTGAAAACTGTTTTCCCAAACCTGCATTATGTTCTGAAGATTACTATTGCCAGTAACGAGTGTGTCCACTGAGAGGTAATTTTATATTCTGAAATTGATTCGACATATACGACGAAGGGTGAGCGATTAGAGGGTTAGTTTGTCATCGCTAGCAATTGGGACATCTTCATTGACTACGAAAACGTAGTTGATATGTTTGTTACTCATAGGATAGTGCTCAAGACAAATCTGAAAAAAGTTATATTCCTTTCAGCCTTCATCAATGACCAAATATTTCGTGTAAATTGAGGTAAATGAAGCGAATAGAAACTTTCGACATCATTCTAGATCTTAAAAAGGCATTTTTTGGAGAGTAACAAACATGCATTTATTGAAGTTGCATGTGGCGAAAGAACATATAGATTGTACAGCTATTTTGTCCTTTGCTATCATTCTTCTTCTTTGTTTGCAATTTAAAAATGAGGAAATCTGAGATATAACTCCACCGCTTCTTCTAGAAAACCTGTTTTGGTTACGAGTAAATTATATCGTCGTAGGGGAACCAGAACTATAATCAGAATCCGGACTAGGATGTAGTGGGTTACCGCTGATGCAGAAAGCATCCTTTAATATATTCGATGTTGACACCACTGTGTTGCATACTCTCTACTATGAACATTTATTCTTGTTGAGGTACTTGGGTTCAACAATATACAGAAGACAGCTTTCTGCTCATGTTTTGTAACGCATCAGAGATTGATGCGCTTATCTGTGCTGACTTTTAATTTGTTCTTCAGTTTCGATAGTGTTTTCTATCTTATCATGAGTGGCCGAAATTCTGGCCAGCTATTTTCTGTAGGGTGGCTGTTGCTGTTACAGGTAAAAAAGAAATTAGAACGCATTTTTTTCTGTCAAATCTTTGGCTGTGTGATTGTTCCAGTATTTCTATCAATCTTGTACGAACAGTACTCTTTTTGATATTCAATTGGAAACATTTTCCACGTGGCTTTGGTTTTCGTTGGGTTTAAGTGTTTTACTGAATACTACGTTGGCCGTAATGTTGCTGTTTTCTCTATTAAACGCTAAATGTCCTCTTCTGAACTCCTAAGTGGTCTAATGAGGGGTAAAGAATCTTCATAGTTTTTTATACGCTTCGCGTTCTTAATTCTGAGCAGTTGCTCTTCAATATTTTCAGTACCTTAGCCTCTTTTGTTTTCGTGCTTACACCTCAAGTTACAGCTCTGTACGTAGCATCTTTAATTTCTTGTATGAGGCTCCGCCACTCCTATACTTTGTAGTTCGAATTTAGCATACTTACTGAAGTTCTACTGCGTGGCTTTACTCTGAGTCGGTAAACTTGATAGTGAGGTCAATGAAGCCATTTTCATATCGTGTTAGGCATTGTCCTCTCATAAGCTTTAAAAACAAGATCTTATCTAGCATATACGGATTTGCGAGATGCTCGGTGATGGTGGTCAGCTTGACCGCCGTATTCTTGACTTCGCTGTCTACTCGCTGCTATTTTTCTTTTGCATGTATCTTACTTATCTCCCTCTTTACCGTGATCAACCGACCGCAACGCCCTAATGTGACTTTTCGCGAGAGCAAAACAAATATTTAAGGAACTGTTTTAACCGAAATCTCAATGTGTAAAAATATATTTCTTAACAAAGTTCTCTTTGCGAAAATACAAAATAAGTAGAAATCAGTCGTATGAAATAATATTTTTTACACAACAGACATAGATAAGGTAATGCATTTTGAAATACGTGGTTGTTTTAGAATATGACTCTTTTACGTTACAGAAAATGACATTTAGAATGACTCCTTTCAGAATTATATAAGCATAGCTACTGAAAAAGGTGGTTTTCAGGTAATTAAATACATTTATAGCTTGGTTGAAATTTCTCAGATAAAATCAATTATTGCAGCAAAGTAAATTCTTATGGAAAAATGTAATATTCTACTATCACCATAATGGCTCTGAGATCAGAAATTCTCACCTTAAATACGTATATTTACTCACTTGAAGGTGAGAAAATAGCATACAATTAAACCACTAATGCTACAACTACAATGACTAGCCCAAAAGTATCTTAATATCGCTAACTCCCATCATAATCACCATACAGTACATAAATCACTTTTTCTCACTTTCAATATAACTGCTTTCTTAAATTGGTACAACTTTACGGAAAATATAGCACAAAACTTTAATCGTATCACTGAAGTTGATGAAAACGACAATTCCTCAGTGCGTTATGTTCATTGGTTAGTAAAAGAGCTATGTTATCTACTCAAAAATAAATGCTTTATTCTAGATAATATAGCGAACTGAATGCTCACTTAGCATTCTTCTAACTATAGAAGATTGTGAAGCATTAACTTCAAAGAAAATATATCGAGATTTTAGTGCTGGGGTACATTCTAATACATATTTCACGTGCCTCAATCATAATCAAACTGATTTCAAAATTGGCGTCGACAGATGAACATTTGCGCTACCTCGTTAATATTCACCAGTCAGAGATGTTAATATTAACATCGTAAATGACGTTTATTTTCTAAACCACATCTTCTTTTATAGATTGTAAGCTTTCGGTCATTTTGCATACAGAAATAATTATACAATTCACAATACACATTTCACATATCAGTGGCATAAGATTTTCCGTAAGCACTGAACTATAAGAAGCAAATATGTCTATCACTTTTTCGTAATCAATGGAGATGTCCCATTCACTAGCAATTGTAATCAAGCCCTCTAGTCGATCACCACCAATTGTAGATCTCAAATCAGTTTTGACTCGTTTTAATTTAGAAAATGACCTATCAGTGGTAACACTCGTTACGAGCAACGTGACAGCAATCTTCAAGAGAGAATGAAGGTTTGGGAGAACAGTTTCCAGTTTAGACTTGCAAATATTTTGAAAATTTTGGGAAGGCTGTCAACATTGGAAGGTTTAGATACTCCCAGATCCTCGTTATTATCCGACACGCCATCATCAGAAGAATTAGGCTCTTTCTCGCTATCTATGTCCAAATCTACAATCCATTTATTTTCGCTGTGAAGATGGCTAGCTAGGTCAACCGTCTCCCCAAGCTCTTCGAAACGAGAAGAAAAGCAATGTATTCCTTCTGGCTTCGTCAACGTTTACGTATTTCCCATCAATTGAGCTAAACGAAATCAATGCATCTTCAGGCAAACCTTTCAGATTCTTGCGGACCTCGGAAAGACGTTTC